>JAVQJD010025921.1:0-17722 GCA_036023655.1 Nannoperca australis | reverse complement strand
TGGTTAGACAGGTTGACCTCCCTTTTACATCATACATATTATCCAAAGCACAGTGTGTTTGAAGCAGCTTCACATGTAGCAAATTCAAAAAGAGGAAGATATGCAATCAGTGAGAGGTGGGGGTATGGGGTGGAGTCTTTGCAGCAACATCAACTGTAGCTTGAATGTTCTTTTTTTATTTTATAACCATCAAATGCTAAAAAGAGGTACAAACAGAAGAAGAAGACGACATTTGGGGTATTCTGATTGATAACAGTTGATCTGAGGCTCATGACATGTCTCATGAAGTTCTTTTGATACTATCTTGTATTTGTCTGTGCCCATAATCGTACTCCAGTGCACTCACAGGTATGAGATTGTCACTTTCTTTTCTGTTTTTACCTTCTTTAGTAACTTAAAGGCTAATGACTAATATGCTTTAATTCCAGTTATACCTATACCTCAATAAGGCTGATCCCTCATTGCCCTGTATCAGTCAGCACTATGGTCAGTGTTGGTGTATTAAGTGTAATTTACTGTCTGTAAATTTGATCTAGACCTATATATCCCCAAAGCTGATATACTGGCTGATATTAGCTAATCACCAAAATATTTGTATCTGCATAAATGGTGGCAGCTAAGTAACAAGAAAGTAAAGTAGAAAAATGCCAGATAATGTTTTTAGTAATTTAGAAACCATGTCTCTATTACATTGTTTGTCCACCAGAGAAAACAATAACTCAAATACTTAGAATCAATATTGGCCTCTAAAATGATGTGCTACACTGTAAATCATCTTTAAAAATGTGGCTGAGAATAAGGTGGGTTTTTTGTTGTGTATGACATTGACAATAATTTTCAGAGAAATCATGTAAAGAAAATCTGACTTTTAGGGCTAAATAATAGACAGAATTCACTTTATAAAATGAGGATTTTTGTAGTCAAGTGTCAAATACTTTACCTGAACAATAATTCCCTTTGACTTGTACTCAGCATGCAGACACTGAGAGAGATATGTTACAAAAATCTGAAATAAAGAAGAAAGTCACAGTCACAAAAGAAGCAGACCCGCGGGTGAGTGTCATAAAGGTGGGCACTGCGTGTGACCTGGTCAGGGTGTGAGTTTAAATAAATGTGTGCACATGAATAACAGAATATTTATTATCTTAATACCTTAGTGGCAGAATAAAGGGACAACAAAGGCTGTGGACGGATACCCATTTCAGAGGAGATATTGATGATCAGCCCTGTACATCTAGGAAGGAGATGGAAAACAAACATCCATAAATTCATCCTATATATAGCAAGATATGTACACATTACTTCAAATCCACCATTAACTTCTGGGTGTTTGCAACAATACCTTTCAACCATGCCTGGAAGAACTAGTCTGGTCATCTGAGAGAAGAAAATGTAAATCATCATTTTTTTGTGCAGCTAATAGCCGTTAACAATACTATGTTGAAATGCAGTGCTGAATATTAAATGCACTAATAAACACACAGTCATGCATTAAACTCAGATAGATACCTTACCTGAGGGATAGACAGCATGTTACAGTTAATAATCTGAGTGATTTTCTGCACAGAATAAACACACAAGGGAAACAATGTGAGTTACAAATCAGAGACAAACATGACCTCTAACATTCTGAGTCAGTAGAAATAAATGTTTTGTTGTCAGAAAATTACATTTAAAACACAAAACGTACCAGATCAGCATCTGGTATTTCCAGGAAATAGGCAAAATGTTCAGAATACGTCATTCCTACATTGTTAACTGTGTGGGTTACAAAGACACAAACAAGGACCTTCGTTAATAAGCATTTGTCTTATGTCAATATTTAATTGATGAATATATTAATTTCCCCTTCAACTATTTGGCATACCAGAGTCAGCACATACACATAGAGTTTCAACAGGTGAGAAAACACATTTTCATATTCAAAATAAAGTGCTGTAGGTGGTCAGTCTTTAAAGGAATAATTCTACATTTTGGGAAATCCAGGCAACCAGCGGAGACACTACGAGGTCTGCCTCAGTCCTGGCTTTTCTCTTTCTTATTCTCTCTGTCCCTCCATTCAGTCACTTCTTTCTCTTTCCCCATGCCAATGCATTTTTTTGCTGTTCTCCTTCCATCCACCAGATGCCCTCAGACTTTCCTTCCTTCATTCCAGTTCCTGCCACTCCCATCTCCAATACAATTACCTCATTCCCCTCAGCTGAGCTTCTCGCTTTGACCTCTGTCTGCCTCCTTGCCTGTAAGCCATCACTTTAAAATAAATAACTTAACTGATCCTGTCTTCCTGTTTCGGTCTGCATCTGCATCCCTGTCACCTGTATTCACTGGCCCTGACAAAACAAGCTATACCATGTTAATTAGTGAGTTTTAGAGGAACTGGTAAATATTTTTCTAAAGATCTTTGGGCAGAATCAGGCTATTGACTCTTTTCCTCCAATATTTCTCTAATATATCTGAATAACTTTCTAGTGCTGTTTCTCTGCTATGTAACTGGTCGTCCTATTACCCAAAATTCCAATCTCGAGTCCCTGCAGTTCTTTGGCTATAGCAGGGTAAATACTGTGGCCGTCTGTGAAGTCCACTTGGATGGTGCGAGTCTTTTGTCCATACTGATCCTCTGAAGGAAACAGAGTAATATTTTTGGTTATTTGTGCCCTAGGGTTGCACATGGAAAGCCAAATGTGTTTACAGTAACAGGGAAACAGCTGTGTTTTAATTTGACTCACCTATCTCTTTGGCAACCATTTTAAGTTTCTCATCAGATCTGCTTATTAAAACAACATCCAGGCCTCTGCGTGCCAGCTAAGAAACATAAAAACATAAAAGTTTGGTGGCTCAACCAACTGTTCCCAGCTCCAGACTTGAAGTTTGGACAATAAAATGGAGAGATATTGTTGTAGGAGGTAGTTGGAGACTCACCTCACTGGCATACGCTTTACCAATGCCAGATGTGGCACCAGTGACAACTGTACAAAGGAGAAAGAACAGACACGTTAAAGGAGTACGGAGACACTGCTGTGCTGTGTACCCTGATCTAAAAGCTGTCATATTGTGTAAAAATCAAGGTTGAAAATGAACTATTACACCTGCCATTATGCGTAGCTACCTTCAGCATCTGTCTGAATAAGAAAAGCTTCTTAGCTCTTGTAGGGATTTTTTTTTCTTTTCTCTGGTGTTGAAACGTTGACAACTTTTGACACCATGACTACAAGCTGACACTCATTTACCAAACTCTTCAACCAGTTCTGCAAAAATACAAACACATTTTTTAAATATTGCTCACTCTGCAGCTCTAAATTGTTAATTTAGCAAAAATATTGCATCCGATTCTGCACTTCAAACAGTCAGCGTGTCTAAAACGCTGCCATTCAAATCAAATTCAGTCAAATTCAACAGCTGGCCATGCTGAGCCTCATGTACAAATGTTAGTAGTTACAGTGCCAGTGAGGCCAGTGGTGAGACTTCAGAGAGATGCACAGGGGAGAGGAAGAGGAGGAAAATGTAGAAGACCTGAAACATCCCATGTTGCTTAGCCAGAGAAAACACTGCCTGCTACTGTATGTGGATAAGATCCTGGTCATACAGAAACCCAAGATAAACGGCCCATTTTCTTTTCTTTTCTTCTGTGTATACTGTTTGGAACCCAAATTAGTTTTTTTTATCAGTAAAGTGTGAAAAGTGAAAAACCAAACTTGAAAAAGATGATAAAAAATTGACTTTGAAGTTTATTTGTGTCTAAAGAGTACTGAAATGTTTGCAGACAAAAAGACGGAAATGTCCCATCAAGTAGGAATGTGAACAGTTTATCAAGTCCCTTATCAAAATGCTTTCACAGACAGGAAGCCCGGTGTGTGCTGCTACTGAGGGAAGTTAATGCTGCAAAAAAATCTAAATATTCCCACACCTCAGTTTTCTGCACTAACATGTTGTTCACTAACGTGCAGTCTTTAATAAGATCTGCATCATCCACGTTTCTGAACTACATGTACTCATTTGCAATAGGCATTTTTACATTCTCACAAAACCTTAAATCTGACTCATTAACAACTTGTTAGAGAACATAAAGTACATTTCCTTTGAAATTACCTGCCCATTGTCCATATGTCCTTAAATCCACTTGCCAAAGCTCTGACAAAATAAACTCTCTGAATCCAAACCAACAACTCCAGGCCAGTTTCAGCAGGTGGAAAATGAAAATAAATCCCCCAATGATGGCAAGTACGTCAGTGAATGACATTTTGTAGTAGAGCTCCAGGCTGACCAGGATTCCCGTTGTAGCACAATATACAATGGTTTAAAAAGGTGGTTTTATAGAAGAGGAAATGATAACTTTTTGATGTACTGTGCTCCTCCCACTCTGCTCCACCCCTCACAGTGGGCTGAAGTCATAACGGTGAGACTGGCAGAGAGCAAACACCCCTGGAGCCAGTTGAGGCACCTGAACCTTACGAACTCTGTACTACCTGAACAGAAGGGGCTGTTTCAATTTTTTTATCACCATATGGATCTCTCTAATCTGTCAAAATAAATTGTGCACAGTGAATTTGAGAGCTTTTTCAAAGATGTTTTGTACAGTAGTTGTAACTTTCATGCTCTGCAAAAAGATGCTTGTCTCACTCAGCTTTCTCTAAAAACTCAAAGCAGTGTTTTTAAGTCAAAGGAAAGAAAGTGGAAAGTGACTTCTATCTTCTATCTCTGGCAGGTTGAGCGCCTCCAATATTCTTGCATGCATGTTGGATAAATGTAATGATATAATATATGTTATAATTATATAATGATATAAAAAGAAATTTACCTTAAAAGTGACACTCGAGATTTATTATTTTACTTGCAAAAACCTTGGAGGACTCACAGGGGACAGAATTTTAAAAGAATAATGAATGCTATATATGTTTTTCGTCCCTATTCTGGGTCAAACTTCAAAATCTACACTTTACATGTGATAGTGTCTTTTGTGAAACCCCCCTGTCTGATAAATTCACGTAATTCTTCTAATCTCCATGCCCCAGTTTGTTATACAGACTGTTTTACATTTCTAGTCTCCAAGCCCATACTAATATAATCCCATTGATATCACTATGATGTCACCAGGGTTATTTTCTCAGACTTTAGAGAGCTCCTGCAAGAGCCATTGAAAACATTATACAACTGTCTCCGCAAGCTGAGTAGCATTTTCCAAAATGAGCAAGCTGAACTTAGTGTGTAAAATTAGCAGAGTGCTCCTTTAACACAGTAAGTTGCTTGGGATCAACGCAGTCACATTCAGTTAAATAACTTGTCCTCATTACATGTGTGGCACTTGCATCTAATCACAAAAGCCCAAAACAAAACTATGACTCCTCCCACAACTGAGATGGAGATAAAAACAATAACGTAGTTGTGAGCGTGACATAGTATTTCAGTCAGCTGGTACGTCTTTGCTGCAGTTACAATCTTTCAGTGTTTGACGTCAGCAGAAACAGTCCTACCCATTAATCTAAAATCAGCGTCTGAACATTGATAAACTGTTGATTAAATGTCTGAGTAATAACATCTGTGATAGTCCACAAATTTCAGTGTAAATGCATTTACAAAAAGCTGCTTATCATCTCAAAGATAAACATTTTGGCTCAGAGTTGGTGGGAAGCTTAATTAGAGCTGCATTCGCAAACTCTGTAAAAGACTCTGTCCTACCACAAGTTAAACCTTTTACCTTTAAGTTAAAGTTATTTCATTTCAAAGTCTTGGAGCCCTTTATTGTTTTAACCTTGAACACTATGACTTATAGTTTGCATTATATGTGTAACAAGAAGGTTTTGTGGCCTTATTTTTCATTGTTTCTAATAGACAAATATGATCTTAACACAGAATTTAGACACATTATAAGAGCCATGTCAAGCTGGGGTAAAGTGCTAAAAGTGCATAAGAGCTCAAATCCATTGAATGCCTTTATTATTTTAGTACATATAGAGCAATCATTTTACTAAATACATTTGCCACAAAGTAATTACTAATCACTAACCAGTTGAAAAAACATCTGCTGCTGGTGGTTGGGGTCCTATGGTGGGTTAATCCAGTTCTGACTTTTCCCCAGTCAGCTGTGGTCAAGTGTTTTTATATGTAAATTGAATGTAAGTGTGAGGCTAGGATACATGGATAAGTAGACATAAAAGGCAGTGAACACTGCTCGACAAAAATGTTTTTCAGCCTCCTAATGTCAAAGAGAGGGTGATGTTTTAACACGAGTGTATGTACCACCGGAGGGTGCTGCAGCCTCCCAACAGGCCACAGTTGGACCTGGATTTGACAGAGAGATCTGTGGTGGGAGACCTGCTCAGATGAGACTTGTTAATGTGCAAATGTAATTCTGCACGAGTAAAACGTGTTGCTATTTGACATTTTCCTGTTTCTATATTAAAGATAAATACAGCAGACAAAAGAATGTGCAGCTTCACCTCTAAGGATTATATAAAGTGAAATTCACAGGACAAGACAATTGACCCAGTGCAATATATTATGTCTGGAAGGCGTGGTGGAGTTAGGGGGATACAGTGTGACCCTCTTCATAAACATCCTTGTCATTGGGTCCCAGCAGATAGCAAAACAAATTCTGCCATCTGCTGGTTCCCTTTTGGATCAGATCAAACATGTTGCAAGGAATTTGGCATCTGGTTTGATAGTAATTTAATATTTGAGCATCAGACAACAAAGCTTGTACAATCATATTCTTATCATCTTAGAGTTATTTCAAAAATATGCCATGTCTTAAGTTTCATCTCATCACGCCTGGATTACTGCAACAGCATTTTTACCTGTCTGAACCAAAAACCTATGGATCAACTCCAGACTGTACAAAACTCAGCAACCAGGCTTTTAACCAGAACCAAGAAACTTGACCACATCACTCCTGATTTAGATTCCTTACACTGGCTCCAGTATGTTTTAGAATAGATTATAAGATTTTACTTATTGCTTGTAGGGGTCTTCATGGCCTCTCTCCCTGCTATATCTCTGACCTGTTAGTACCATACGCACCAGTACGTACTTTGAGATCCTTGGGCAGAGGCCTTTTGTCTGTTCCAGAGGCCTGGCTGAAAACTAAAGGGGACAGGGCATTTGTAGTCAGGATGCTCTGGAACAATCTGCTCGAAGAAATCAGATCTAAGTCAGTGATCTCCTTTAGATCCCTTCTTAAAACATACTTTTATCGAAGAGCCTCCCCATAGCTTTAAATTTCTTTTGTCTTTTATTTTCCTGAATTTATGGGATAATTTTTCTTAGACCGGTCTTTTACTTCCTTAAAATGGTTTTATCTTGTTGTGGTATCTGCTTTCTTAATATTGACAATAATGTTTTAGTTTGCTGTCCTTGTGAAGCACTTTGTAATGTGGATTTTGAAAAGTGCTCTTTTATTATCAAAAGTTATTACTATTATAAGAGTGTGAAGAGTCTGTCAGAGCGGAGGTGGTTGGAGATGTGTTGGTGACTGCTGTTTTACGACTTCTTTGATCAGTGTCTGTAATAGACACTCCTGCAATCCTGCATTTCCTGCATGCATTGTTTCTGATCCCAACTTGGTGGTAGCAGCGTGCAGACACGGCTCAGGGACCAAAGCCAGTGTGTAAGAACAGAGATGGGAGGTTTCCTATTACCTAACACACATTTTAAATAAAACCCTCAGGTGCTTTTCAGGGAACATTCCCTGCTTTCCTCCAGCTCTGAACCTGTGATCCTGGAACTACTGAGTGATGTCACTGTGGGAGGCGGCCAAATTAATTCACCTGATCAATTTAGTCGGGTCATGGAGGAGGCAAATGTCTAAGCTTCTCTATCGCTCCTCCCACATCTCTCTCTCTCTCTCTCTCTTTTGTAGTGTTTGATTAATTAACTTTGACATATAGCTTCACAGGAGGAAAAAAAAGGATTCCAAGAGAGATGTACTTGATGTAATGTACATTGCCAAATCACATGACAGCTTTGAAAGTCATGTGACCAAGC
This sequence comes from Nannoperca australis, assembly GCA_036023655.1. Classification (NCBI taxonomy): domain Eukaryota; kingdom Metazoa; phylum Chordata; class Actinopteri; order Centrarchiformes; family Percichthyidae; genus Nannoperca; species Nannoperca australis. Next base: position 9,745 of record JAVQJD010025921.1, on the reverse strand, counting down.
ACATGCCAGCATGTAGACAGAGTGCAGTTGGAATGAATTAGATGAAAAAAGTTCTAAGGGAACCAAGTTCAAACACATTTGGCCCTTTATGCTCTATGTCAAATCAATCTCATCTTTCAATTAATACTGAATACTACTTGACACATTTAGCCTACATGACTTGGGGTTGTTGGTTTGGGAGACCACAGGTCAGAAGTGTTGGTGTCCTCCTGTCAGTATTGTGCAGTGTTGAGGCCTTGCAGTAACTGAACTGGCTGTACACATTTCTGACCTTGCTTTGAAGGGATGTCTCTCAGTGCCGTTAGCCATGTCACTAAGAGGCTTGCAGGCTGCAGATCAGTTTAGCACAGCCTCCCCTGATTAATCTGATTACTTCACCAAGGCTGCTATCAATGTACAAAGCAGGATAAAAAAGAACAAAACACATTGTAACACTTGTAACACGCATGTAGTCCGTCTTCATATTTATAAAGCTTGGCACTGAGGCTATGAAGAATGTGTTTGCTGTATTGTTTATGAGCATCTTTATATTTAAATGTAAATACAAAGATGCCCCTCCCCCCAGGCTTAAATTCCAGCTGTAGTGCTGCAGTGAACTACACATGCTCCCAGGTCAAAAGGGCAACAGCAGACTTTCGGTAGCTTACCTCAGGTTATTTTCAGCCCTTGCATCCAGCTCACATAGTTCTTATGCCTTCATTAGCATTACTCCCCATTTGTTGGATTCTCCTGTTGACCTTTGCTCTGTGACTATCAACTAGAATTTGAAGCCCTGACTTCAGGAAGGGAGGGAGGCTGTCTGCAAGGGTGCAAAGCCTCAGATAATGTGAAGAAAAGTGGTCAAATAAAGACTAACAGAAACCATAAACATTTTCTGGTTTTTATCAGGGGTGGGGCTCAAATGGCTAAATGATGGGATAAAAGACTCATTTTACTGGTGAGAGTTTTAGCCATGGCAAATTTCAGTTATCATGTTTAGCTACTGTACTAAGACTAGAGGAACGGCAAAGAGCATGAGCGAAGGTCTCAGAAGGATTTGAACTGCAGCAGCAGGGTTAGATGAGGCAATAGACACAGGCGCCTTAATCCCTGCAATACCTTCAAGCCCAGTGATTACAAACAATTCTGTAATTTCAGATAGCCATCGTGGATATGAAATTATTAAAATATTAAAAAATACTTTCTTTGTTCTGCATTGTATTTTCTTGCTACTATAACTAACTGTGAGGTTGAGGTATACATGATGAGCAATGATGGAAAACAACACTTGGGAAAGTGCACCCATTTATCATTCAAGTGCAAAGTTCACAGATTTTGATGAGCAAAGTGTACCTTTTCGGGGACGAAAAGTCACAAGCTTCAACTCACTCCAGCAAACGAATGTGGAAATCCTCACACAAATTAATCATTTTTGTGGTCACGTTTTTCTAATACATAAGACAGCAGGTATGTGACCTGAGTTACTCATCTGTCATTTAACCACAGCTCTGTGGTTCCACAGGTGGAAGTGGGAGGAGGGAAAATAAATCAGTCCAAGCTCAGTGCCACCATTTTCATCACAATCCTTCCCAGTTCTGACTATTAAAATATGATCAATCCAATCAGTCTTGCTATGCTCAGAGATTGTTTTAGGTCATTTTATTAAAAGTTTAATTTTCCAGGCTACATCAGCGCCTGAGTTTACAAGATACAGAGTTAGTATACCTCTACTTTCACCTTCTTTTTCATCTCCTCCAGCCCTACCCCCACACACACTCTTCACACACTAGCATGGATTAAAAGCTAAAGAGGGTTGAGAAGTCAAAGCTTGCCAGTCCTTTCCACTCTCCCCTTTCTTTTACCCGTTACCTCTCCCCAGCTATCTGCCAATTTATTTTTTTAACCTATTTAGGCTCTGGATCAGGGTTGGACCTCTTCTCATGCACCATCTCTTGCTCTGTGGTTTGGGGTGGGTCCCAGTCCAAAACAGGAACAGCAAGAAGTAAATCAAGACTAAGCTACTGGAAATGTAAACGTTTCAATTTTCAGTAGTGTAGTGTCTTTAAGAGACTTGGAAGCAAGAGGAGATAATTCAATTTTTTTCATGCTATTTGGATTATCTATGATATTTCTTCACAATAAAAGGACAAAGACACGTTTTCCAGTTGTATACTTCTGTATACTTAATCCACCTGGAATTTGGATGGTGCTATTCAACGACGTGCTCCAACAATGACATGGCTCCTGTGAAGAAAAACTGCTCCAGGTCAGAATGATCTCTTAAATCAAATATGTTTCATTGAAGTGTCTTATCATCACATTTACCTCTATTAAGGGTAATATATGGTTATGATAAATTCATCCATCACAGCCTTATCACTCCAGTAAAGGTGAGACTGTTGGGACACTGCTGGAACACCAAAAAGTGTCTAATTACTTTTTATTTATCTGTTATTACCTTTTAGGCAACTACTCTATACATTTACATAATTTAACCTATTTCTTATTTTCAGTGGTACTTTAGAAAAAAGCTGAAATATTAGTCAGTGCTCCACTTAACCTATTAGCAACTGATAAGCCTATGTCAGTATTAGTCACTTTAGGAGGCTTGTTAGTCACCACTTGCTTGTTGCATTTTAGCTTGAAGACGAGGTAAGATATCAGGCTCTGGGGTATTTTGTGCTTTTAAAATGTCATTTTTGAACCACTGAAAGCCACAAGTGGTTTACACCATGACCCATTTAATATTGTGCAAATACAAACTAAAGCTAGACTGATAAATCAGCCAGTCCGATATATGGGCCCACATCATCTTATTGCAGATATCAGTATCGGTGTATTTTGGCTGATAAGCAACAAGTAATTGTAGGACAGAAATGCTAAACTATGAGTGTCATTAATACACACTTTGACCACCAGAGAGCACTAACAAGTTGATCTTTTAACTGTAAGATATCCCACTTAGTGTGTATATTTGTCACAATTATTTACCTTATTGTAAACTCACAAATATCAATGCAGCCTAATAAAATTCTGCATCAGTCGGGCTGTAATTTAAGCACGAACATAAGACTGTCGACTTTTTTGGTAATAGGTAATACTTTTAGTATTTTCAACTGTGGACTAAAGTTTTCAAATTGTCTTCATAAACCAATATTGTATCAGTGGAACATTTTTATTTTTTTGAACTTGAACTTTCATATACTCAAGAAGCAATGTTCTAGGTCAATGCATTAGCTGCAAAAAAAAAATGTCCCTCCCCACTGGCAGGTTGGTCAGGCCTATTGCTCAGCTGTCAACGTCTATACTTTTGACATGGGCAGTCATTTTTTTGTGTACAAGTTGGTTTTTCAGTGTCCTTGTCTTTCAGCAACAACGTCTCTAAATTCAGTTAATGATTGAAGATTAATAAGCTACTCCAGTTTAAGCTCCATCCTATTAAAATTTAATTTTGAGATATTTCTGGCAGCTTATACTAATTTAGATGCTGGTTTACAGAATCTGAGTGGTGGCTGGGGTTTAAGAAGAGGATTCGTCTAGAAATGGGTGGCTGAAAAGATCTCAAGAGATTGACTTTAGAAGAGAAAGGTATACCAAGACCAAATAGAGACATCAAGGCCAGATTTAGCCCCACGTTACATGGCACTTGATTTTTATCTCTGTGGCCCCGGCAGAGCTAATCAGCTTGCCACACAAATGCTATTAATTCTCCAAGGAACAGCACTGGCACCCTGGGCACCGTGTCCTCAATGAGACAGATGGATGCTGATAAGACTCAACATCACATTCTGTTAAACAAAACAGCTCATGCAAGATTCAAGTTCAGGTCAGGGATCATGCCTGTTTTCTGAAGACTGAGGTGTCCGAGGTGTCCGTGCTTATAATAAAAAATACATTAAACTGACTTGTCATGCTACTCATTTCCTAATGCTGTCCACCATTTTTCCCCTTATTTTCTGGAGGCAGTGATGACTTTGGGTCATCTCGTCACCTGTCCAGCGTTGGACTAGAGGCCTGCTGATTGCCAAGGGAGGCAGTCCCATCCACAAAGACAACACTCATTGTCACACTAATCACCATAAACTCTCCACTCCTCTTCTGTGTCTAAAGCATAGGAATAGCTGTGTGAGGAAATGGCAAGTCATAGAGACCCTCGCTTTCTGCACAACCTGTCCTACCACCCACGATGGCAGCACAACTCAATAAAAGTGAAGAGAAAAAGACATATGCAGGCAGTGGCTGCAAACAGTTGCAGTGCATATAGTCTGTTTAAATCATTAGTAGCTTCATCATTATTATCATCAGGATCATTGTCATCAAAACCACAGTTGCCATCATCCCCTGTGCAACACTCCAAACGCTGGTGGGGGAACTGGTTTCTTCTGCCCTTACTCATGGTCTCATTATTGCCCTGTCAAGTCTGGGCGACCACTTTCAAGGTGGCCCTGGTTGGACCCTGGACTTGTGACCTGTTATACTCCAAGGCCCTCCCTGACTTGGCAGCCCGCCTTGCCACCACCCGCATAAACAAGGACCCCTACCTCAACAAAGGTTACTGGTATGACTACACGCTGGTCAACGAGGACTGCAAGTCCTCCCGTGCCCTTGCTCGCTTTGCTGAGCTGGAAGGTTATGGTGCTGCTTTCCTGGGCCCCGCCAACCCAGGCTACTGCTCCTCAGCTGCTTTGTACGCAAAAGAGTGGGATGTTGGGATTCTTTCCTGGGGTTGCCTCAAACCCAACATGAAAAAAGGAGGGATGTATCCCACCTTCCTGCAGCCGCTGCCATTGTCCTCCCGTGTACTCTTCACTGTGTTGCGGTACTTTCATTGGGCCCATGTGGCCATAATCTCAGAGGAGACAGACGTGTGGGAAGCCACAGGACAGGAGCTGGCCTCGTCCCTGAGGGCCCTTGGCTTGCCTGTCAACCCTGTGGTCACTATGGAGGACGACAAAGATGGGCCTCGTAGAGCACTGACTAAAGTGAGGGAAACAGACCGGGTCAGAGGTGAGTTGTAGATGACAATAACAATGAATGTACAACAACTTTAAAATAACATTTAATCCACGTGAACCATGCAGACAAATTGGTTTTTAATCCCTCCTCTCTCCACAGTGATTATTATGTGCATGCCTTCTGTCCTGATTGGTGGCCAGTCCCAGTACCAACTTCTGACAACAGCCTTGGTCATGCGTATGATCGACCGTGGCTACGTGTTCATCCCTTATGACACCCTGCTCTATGCACTACCCTACAAGGATGCGGAGTACGATTTGCTACGCAATGACACCAAGCTGCGGAAAGCCTACGACGGGGTCCTCACCATCACTGTGGACTCTGGAGAACGCAATTTCTATGAGGCCTTCAGAGAAGCGCAGGACAGCTATGAAATCCGCAGCAGTACCCCACCAGAGCAGGTGAGACTCTCTATGAAATATTGTAATCATTTAGTGAAAAGATGACAAATGTGGAAGAAGAGAACAAACAATGGCACTTACAAAAACATTAGAATTAAATTATCATTGTCACATCAAATGTGTCCTCTGTCAGGTTTCTCCATTCTTTGGTACCATCTACAACATGATGTACTACATAGCTATGGCTGCCGAGCAGGCCCGCACCAATGGAGGCCGCTGGGTAACTGGTAAGATCCTGAGTGACAGTAAGGGCGGCTTTGAATTTGAAGGCTTCAATCAGCCCTTGAGGGCCGGCAAGAACGGTGAAGGCATGCAAGCGCGCTATGTAGTGCTGGACTACAATGGCATAGGCACCTCTCTCTACTCCACTCATTCTCTGGAGGCTGCTCATACAGATGGCAAGACTGGGGGCTTGAAATACCTCAGTCGTTCGATCCATTTTGCAGGCAGCACGCCCTACACAGACTCAAACTGCTGGTTCAGCCCATACTTTGCCTGCAGTGGAGGTGAGTGTGCTGGTAGTGTCATCGAATGAAATAAGTATATAAGTAAGCTAGTACAGTGTATATTGCTGAATTCAGTGCATTCCAATTGTCTGTCTTAGTGTTTTTTCTTCTCTACTTCTCTCCCTAAAGGCATGGATTCAGTCACTTTGTTCTTTATTTTCCTTATGTTCATTTCATTGGCTGGATTTGGAGTTAATTGCTTTATTCGTTTCAAGTATGTACAGCAGATTATCAAAGAATTATATCTCACCCTTTGCTTGTCTTGTGAGATATCATCATTCATTCATCTTTTTTTTTTCCAAGCAGAAGTGGCAGGGTTGGGTTCAGCTTTGGAGGTGGTGGTAGTGGATCAAAGAAGGTAGTCCTGACCCTTGATGACCTGGTCTTCATCAACACTCAAGTCAGCAAACGGGTTAGTTCTGTGCTGCATCTCTGACAACACTGGCTGTATTTTGCTGGGGTTTGTCTCTGCTTTGCAAGTGCATGATGCATGAACGTTTTTTACCTGTAAAATCTTTTCTGCTATGAGCTGACCAGTCCTCTTTGAATTGTGTGTGTGAGCAGAAGCTCAATGACGAAAGCATCTTGAAAAGCCAGCTGGAAATGAAGACGCCTCACCACTCGGTGTCAGGTCGCAGCTACTTGGCGTCCACACCAGACAGCTCGAATATTGCTGTGTTTGAGGTGAAGCGAGTCTGTCATGACACATTCAATAAACTCCTCTTTACCATTTTGGTGATCATGCCTTTTTAGATGTTTTTGGTTTCACAAAGACTGTCATTTTGTCTACATCCTAGGGTGACTGGGTGTGGTTGAAGAAAACCCCGAATGGAACAGTATCAGGCGTCAACAGCAGCACTGAGTATGTCTTTGTCAAGGTAAGTGAACGTGTGAAGGAACAGGTAGGAAGCACTGAATTTCTGTATTCTGTAGTCAGTTTATTTCCTGGCTAAGGCAAACGAGTGTGGATCAGTGATCTCACATTGATTTTGTCAAACATACTGACTGCACTGTCCCTGCATGGCCACGAAAAATGTATCAGGCTGAGTGATCTTCCTCCTTGATGTTTCTATTGTCTTCCTATCAGCTCAGAGACATGAGACACGAGAACCTCAATCTGTTCCTGGGACTGTTCTTTGACTTTGGGATCTTTGGGGTTGTGACCGAGCACTGCTCCAGGGGAAGCTTGGAGGATCTGCTCAGCAACGAGGAAGTGCGTCTTGACTGGATGTTCAAGTCTTCCCTGTTAATGGATCTGATTCGGGTAAAAGAGAGACAAAATTACCTACTCTAGTTTCATTTATTTTGATCTTGTCATTTTTTTTTATCACTCACACATTTCTGTTGTCTGACTGTTATCAGGGAATGAAGTACCTGCACAATCGTGACATCATCCATGGACGACTCAAATCCCGTAACTGTGTAGTAGACGGGCGCTTTGTGTTGAAGGTGACAGATTATGGGTTCAATGAACTTTTGATTGCCCAAAACATTGACATTGACGACGAAAAACCAGAGAGTGAGTTCATGTGCATCCACAGGCTTATTCAGTGACTTTGCCCGCACATATCAATTGTCTTTGTTTATTTATTGTTGTACATCTTTTTTTCAATAAAGATCTGCTTTGGACGGCTCCTGAGCTGCTGCGGAGTTCCAGTCTGAGGAGGAGGGGCACTTGCCCGGGAGATGTCTACAGCTTTTCCATCATCGCTCAGGAGGTCATCTCTCGTTCTGCGCCTTTCTGCATGCTGGACATGCCTCCCAAGGGTGAGTGATCACAATAAAAACAACTGCAATGCATTTTCATGTGTCTTGTCTGTTTTTGTGCACTTCTGTGTGTGTAACATCTGTGTCGTATGTCTGGTTGTGTTGGCAGAGATCATCAGCAAGGTCAAAGAGCCTCCTCCGTTGTGTCGGCCTACAGTGTCTGTGGACGAGGCCCCACTGGACGTGATACAGATTATAAAACAGGCCTGGAGTGAAGAGCCAGAGAAGAGGCTAACCTTTGAGGAGGTCTTCAAACAGGTAACAGATCTTTTCCCCCTTAAATGTTCTGTACAAAAATAGCGAGCTGGAGATGATGTTTCTGTTCCGTCCTTTTCATGTGACAGTTCAAGAACATCACCAAGGGAAAGAAGACCAACATCATCGATTCTATGCTGCGCATGTTGGAACAGTACTCCTCCAACTTGGAAGATCTGATTAGAGAAAGGACGGAGGAGCTAGAGGTGGAGAGACAGAAGACTGACAAACTGGTGGCTCAAATGTTGCCCAAGTGAGTGTCCAGCAACGTTAACTTACGGTGGAGTGATGCTCTAAGTCATAGCTATTGAGGCTGTATGGGAGGTCAAAGGTCAAAGACAGAATCCCTGAAGCTGGTAGGGATTCAGTGCCCAGTGCAGCAGGGTGGATGCTCCCTGACATACAGTAGTGGTTTGAGGTCTTCTGGATGGATTTAACAATAATTTTCAGGAACTGTGGAGACAAGGCTAGCTGTGCAAAACGCAGCTGAATCAAGAACGCAGAGAAAATGTCCTCATGAGCAGGAAAACACAATTAACACAATCAAAATAATGAAAACATATTTCTTTATCTTTCCTTTGTCACGTTTCAAACTTTTCCACCAGAATATGGAATTAGTTCTGCAGCATTCATGGGAATATTTGGTGTGGATGTAATCAGACAAGTCAATCTGTCAAATATATCTAAAGCAAACAGTCAGCTCTAAAACCCTTTTTTAGCATTTGCTTGCTCAAACCAATTATTCCGTGCTTTTTCACACACCACAAAATAACTAAATATTATTATTAGCCTAAAATGCAACACTCAGTATTAACAACCAGTTCAAATGAACCACCTTGTGCTGTCATTTTGGTACAGTCAGTTTCTATCAGAAAGTGTTATTTTATAAGCAATCAGGTCAGCCTCCTCAGTTTTGTTTCCTTTATTATTTGTAGTGCAACTGACCACTGAGCCTTAGAATTGAATGTTATTATCAGACTTTTCTTCATCTGAAAGTCAAAACAAGGAAACCATAACATACTCACTGTGTTCTTCTAGCACTGAATTTAGTTTAATCAGATATTAGCAGTCACATGAAATCACTCGCTGAAGTGGCTTGCCTCTATTTAACCGTTAACTGCATATTGAGAGGAGATTCAAACCATGCTGTTTTTGCACATTGTTCACACATTATACTGTATCTCAGTCATATATTTATAGGTGTTGCTTTGCCTGTTTGCAATGATCAATAATAATAGTGTGGGAGGAAGTCCTGAAGTCATCACATTTACGCATTAGACAGGGAGAGGGGTAGATTGTCTGTTAAAGTGTAAAAAGGACTTTCAGCAGTGAAAAGACTTCTGCTTCAGCCCCTCAGAGTGTCCTCCCCTCATCATCTTCCTCCTTCAGGTCTGTGGCCCAAGCGCTGAAGACGGGCAAGCCCGTCAAACCCGAGCATTTCAGCGAGGTCACACTGTACTTCAGTGACATCGTGGGCTTCACCACCATCTCAGCTCTCAGCGACCCCATCGAGGTGGTCGACTTACTCAATGATCTATACACACTCTTTGATGCCATCATTGGACTGCATGACGTCTACAAGGTGAGTGTTGGTAGATTATGTGTATAGTATCTATGAATAACACGTCGTTTTTGTATTTTATTTTATTTACATGCCAGTTATTGTATTTTCTGGGGTTTTTAGTACATTACATTTAGGCATTTAGCAGACGCTTTTATCCAAAGCGACTTCCAAAATAAGAGCTTTACATCAAGTGCATAGAACCATGATTGAAAACAACAAGACTTGTAAGGGCTGGTGATGAATCACAAGTGCTATAA
>JAVQJD010025919.1:0-17990 GCA_036023655.1 Nannoperca australis | reverse complement strand
GAGGCAGCTCTGGACAGAGTGTGTGTGTGTGTGTGTGTGTGGGGGGGGGGGGGGGAGTTTGTTCTCCGACTGTCAGCTTCGGGGAATAAAAGTCACAGCCAATTAAACACCACTTCTGACATTATAATCACTGTATTGATTTGGTGCTGCCAGTCTTCTTGTAGAAATAGTCTCTCGACTCACTTTAATAACTTTCCAGGAGCTGAAAGCACAAAACGGTTCAGGGAAATGTAAACGTGCAGAAGCCGTTGTGATGAGTTTCACAACGCTTCCTTCACTTCGCGTTGATAAAGGACATCTCACGCTCGTTAACACTTGATGCTTTGTTGGTATTATTACATGTCTTACTTACGTCACATGTTGTCATATAATGCCACCAATTGGCCAGTGAGAGGTAGTAGACCCTCTCTAGGACAGTTTATTTGTTGTTGTTGTTATTGTCTACACAGGATGTGTGTGCAGTCATGCCAAACTAAAGATCACATTTCCAGGGACTAAGTGTGCTTTTCTTATTTCTGTTAGGGATGAATATGTTTTGATATTTGGCACTATGGTTCCCAACATGAGCACAAGAAGTATAATGTCATCTGCAGTCTGAGAATGAACTCAGAGCTCATTTGATCAAATCTGTACATTTGAAAGTGGTGCTTTCAGCAGTTCCTGATTGCATTGTAACTAACTAACTATGGTTACAAGGAGCGTCTTTTTTAGATGTTCTCTGACTGGATTTATGGACCTTTATCCTCAACAGACACTAAAAACAACTAGGTGGCATGATTTCAGCAATGTGTGTATGATCACTGAGTTTTCCTGTTCGACTCATTAATAACGCTGAGAGAAAACTACGTGAATCTGCTGCTGGGAGTTTAACTGCAGCATGCATCCTCATGTGTGATGTTGAAGTTACAGGTTGAAGTGCAAATAAACTCGAGGTCAAAAGTTACTCACCCGTAGCGGTGTCGCACCACATCTCTGCTCAGCCTCTCGGCCAGGTAAGCTCCGATCCTGTCCAGCTTCTCTGGAGCCGAGACGGCGTAGAAAGTCAGCTTCTCCATGTCAGATTTACTGAGGCCATCCTGAGGAGAAGCACAAGGCCCTCTCAGGGTTACAAGTGTGCTGAGACTCTGGTTATTTACTCTCGGCAAATTCAAAAACATCTGGATCGCCCCCTGGTGGCCGGCCGCAGTATAGGTCATAAACCCCGCCCACGTGGGCCAAACTGAAAAGTCAAAGTCAAGTCAAATAAAATGTCCCCAGAGACAGTTTCTATCAGTTCAGGTCGTTCTCATCACGCTGAAGTTTGTTCAGTTGTTTGTTTCTGTGATCAGTCTGGTTTTCATTTGTTATTTGATGCTATAAAAAGGGGGTGTGGCGTCATGATTGAGTCGTCCATCTTTATATACAGTCTATGTACCTGCTAACAAGTGTTGTTGCTCCAAAAACTATTAACACCACATCAGTGACACACTGTGGAATAGTCCCCAGTACATGCACTATTACCTCCTGTTTGTTTGATAAAAACTACAGTGAGCAGCTGTTTTAGGACATTTCTGAAACATGAAACTACATATTTGTGTTTTTAAAGATTTCCACTTTTAGTGGAAAACCAATCGGCTTGGAGCGGAGAGCCACAGACAGGAAGTCAGAAATGACTGACAGAGATGGACTAACATTGTTGGTTTGGGTCTTTTCATTGGACTGATAACGAGCAGTTCGGGTTCGGGCATCAATATCTGGATCTCTTGTTTATCTCTTCAAGACCAGGTGAAAACCTGGTAAGTCAAGACTCCGAGACCAATTTCAAATGGAACAAACTTTTCTGGAGAACACTTCCATCTCTTTCAACTTCAGTGAATGAACCTTAAAAAGTCATTGAGCTAAAAAAGTCAATCGAGTCGTTTTCGTCACACATTCATTATATTCTGCCTCCATGTCCTGAAAGTGTCCCCGCGCTACGACACTGACATTAAAACTAACAGTGATGTTAAATGGCCTGTGAACGGGTTTGATTCTGCTCCTCTGCTTTGAAGACGGACGGCTGAACATCACAGATCACTGCTCAGAGAACATCACCGAGACCGAAACAGGTCTCACACAGGTGGAACTACAGTCAGAGAATAAAGAAAGGACACTTTAGTTTGTGTTTCTATTCCTTCTGATTCTTCAAGGAAGTTGTTTTTGGAAATTTACAAGAAAAGGACTCAAGGTGAACTTCAGCGCCATACAGCATACGACAACAGACAGCCGATATAAATACACTGCGGCCAGGTGTCATACATAAAGAGGACGGAGTTCAACTGAGACTAACTGCCCCCGAGGCTCTCGGAAAGTGATTATTAACTTGGCAAGGTCTCGACCATTCGAGCGTTACGATTTCCCACTGCACCTGTTTGCTTCCACTAAAGGGGGGGGGGGGGTGATGGTGAGAGGTAAAAATCACTCTTGTGTATGGGATTAACCAGGAACACATGCTACAGGTGATAATAACTTGCCATGGTCCTTTTATCAAAGCCGTGTCACATTTAATAGTCCGAGTTAGATTTATCAAAGTCTGAAGCGGTCACCGGGTCTCCACAGCCTCACGGTGATAACAAACAGTGTTAATACACCGCTACAGGTCCAATCTGATGTTTCTTCTGTAGAAACTGACACTCAGACCTCCTTCCTACACTTTCTTTTTACGTGTAATGGCTTGTGAACTATTTGGAGGTACAACTGAGGAGGAATATTTAAACCTGGTATAATGGTTTTCACGCACATATTATTACCTCCAACATGTTGTGGAAAACTTATTGACAATGCTGGAGATGATCCGAGCTCTCTGCGGGTTCATCACTACAAGGGATCCCTTTCACGTTGTGCATATTAACGTCATCTCTTGCCAATAGAGAATATGGATTATTATAAGGACTCTGTGGTGCTCAGGTTACATTTTTACTTCAAGACATTTTCAGTGGCAGTTCCCCCCATTTAAATCAAGATCAAACAACTAAATGACACAGCTACATACATATCCATTGAGTCAATTGATCAATACATAACTTCCCTACAAGACCTTTCTATTGGATCATCAACCACGCAGGCCAGAGATCTGACCAGGTTGTTAACCTACAATTTAGTCTCAGAAAAGTCAGATTACCCCGAGGACAAATAACTTTCTTTTAACTGCAGATGTGTAATGATTGTAGTAATACTTACTTTAGGGTCCTCTGGGAAGATGTTGTCCACCAGGCGTTTGTACCTCGGCCTCAGCGGCCCACAGCAGCCACAAACTCCTGAAACAAACCCCAATAACATGACTATTAGCAAAGGTTACACTGATAAACTGCTGACATCAGGCAGATAAAGGAAGCAAAAAACCCAGACGATGATCTCAACTCTTTAAAAACACAAAGCATTAACCAATTAAGACCTTCAGCTTTACCTCACATACCCCCCCAACAGCTCAATATCACAACTGTCACCAGATAAATGGAGGTAGACGACCCGGTGGCCTAATTGGCTGCAAAACATTCTCCTCCTCTGACTCATGACAGGCTCTTTGAGTGGCTGAAACTAATCTTACTCTGGATTCAAGAAGTGGCTGTGAGAGGTCATCTCCTATTGACTGGCATGAATTAGTATTACCAGCAGCAGCCTCTGAGTCAATAAGAAGAGATGAGTCATCAGAGTCGTGTGAGGTGAATAAAGTTAGTCACAGCGGGAACGATTACAGAGCAGCTGACCGCTCAACCGCCAGGAAACTGAAGACCGACTGTGCTGCGTTTGTCTTTAGAGGGAATTGTCAGTTTAGTTCTTCAGGGTTGATACCATCAATTCATTCTGGTCCGAGTCTAAAGTGTTCATTTCAACAGCAAATCTTTGCTTTTTTACCCAAAATGAAATCCAGTAATCATGTCCTCCCCAGAAATGTGAAGTGATCATGAACTGAAGAACCCGAAACACAAAGCAAAGTGACTCACAGACTCGTTAAGACAGCAGAAATCTGACTTATAAAAACAGCTATAGAAACAGCTGACTTCACATCTGTCAAGAACAGCGTGAGTTAGAGTCCGAGTTCATAAGAGTTATCTCTGTAAGTCGACCTGCAACGTGTAGCTAGGCAGCTAGCTAGCTACAGCTAAGATAGACGTTGTCCCCGTTGTTTAATCCTACCTACTAAGCTCCAATAGGTCGACTGTTTTCCCAGTGGGCATCAATGGCCACAGCATCCCCTGAACAATCTGGAGATGCGACTGGCAATTCGGAGGAAACCAGGCGAGCACTGATGTGTTTTAGAAGAAAGTTCTACTCTTTTCAGGTTTTTGGAACAAATTTAGCGTAGTCTTGCACATTTTGGAAAAGGCATTATATCAGTCCTTCAGAAAGTCCTATTGACAGGCGCCCGATCACAAACTCAGACGGTGAAAGAACCAAAAAGTGAGTAAAAGGGAATTTAGGTTCTTTCACAACATATGAATCCTTGAAAGTTCATCCTTAAACAAAAGCAATCAGCAAAGGTACATGAATACAGTCAGTCCATCCATCTGAGGCTTGTAACCAGTGAAGCAGGCTTCTGCTCCCTTTACCTGACAAATCTTTGACTTTTGTTTGAAAGTTCAACTTGCATGTTGTTGAAGATGAGCAAGAACGTAACCAAGCAAACAGCCACGTGACAATACACACCAACACAACACCAACTATTAACTCCCAAGGCTGCCCTCTACCACCACTACCTCCATTAGTACCTTTCCCTCCTCAGAATGAGAAAATGAACTTTATGGAGGCGGGGGACTTCATTTCCCAGGAGCCCCTGCTCCGACAGTTCTCCGGGTAGCCTTCACATTACTTAAGACCTCTCAGGCGACGTCCGGTCACCTTAACAGCTTCAGAGTTGATTTCTCGGCTACGGCGCAGCAGAGTTTGACGGCAGCCCCTGGGAGTCTGGAGACTAATCAACCTCATTAAGGCTCGCATCAACGGCCAGTCGCCCAGGCAACCTTTCCAGAGGTGCGTTCATTATGGATCTTGCAATTACCTGCCACATTAGGGCGCAGAGCGGTGGGGGTGGGTGGGCTGTATTAGTGTAACCAGCCAGGTTTAATGGAATTCAGAAAGTCTACTGAGCTTCTTCTGGCTGATTCTAGTGGAGCTGGAGGTGACGCACAAACCACAACAGGTAAAAAAAAAACACTGAGCAGAACGACCAGAGTTCACTTCAGGGACGCCCATCGACGACTATACTTCTGTTTCTATCATTCACCAAATCTCTGTTGGGTTCAGGGCCGTCTGAAGATAATCACCTTGCGCTGCAGCTGTGGGATCAACGTGTTTGATTCAACATTACTGTTCAGCGTACAGTACAGCAATCGATTATTCAATTATCTGAAGAAGCTAATAACCACTGCTCTGGTTTCTATTTAAACAAATACACATAGGGTTCAATGGACTCACTGACTCATCCAATCATTTCATCCGTGAGTTAAACTAGTTTGTTTTGTCTGCACACAGCCACGATGCACTGACTGATGGAAAACTCTCAGCTCTTTCACATGAATGGAGACTAATGTTTCACGTAATGATTGGACCTCTAGATGTCACAGTTCACATTGTCTTGGGAGTGGCTGATTACACGAGGGACTGTAACAGGAAGTGAGTGAAATATGAGCGGCGACCGCCGTGAAGCTGCGGGCGATCCGTCCGACAACACGGTGTCACTTTACATGACAACAACGAGGACACGGAGTCGCTGACGTGAAGCAACAGAGACCAGGTTCAACCACAATCCTCCAGCTGCAGCAGGTCCAGTCAAAGAGCGCAACAACTGCAGCAGATCTCAAAGTGACGCCACCTGCAGGCACGGAGTTTCACACCTGCACCTTTCTCCTCTTCAGCTGCTGACATGACGTTTTAAATGCAGAACTACAACTGAAGATCCACTGATATTTAGAAAGTCTACAAGAAGAGTTAGGCTGCCTTCACACGGCCCTGAGCGCAGCACTCATTCATTTGAATGGCTTTTGCTTTTGTTTGTCATCTTCTGTTTACCTCACGATCATAGTGCCGGCAGATAAACTGTAACAGAATAACAAGGCATTAACCTGTTACTCTAACTGGACTTCAGAGATCATATTTCCCACCTCACCGCTACCTTCAACAACGCAGCCGCAGGGTCTGAATCCAGACTAAAATCAAAAGAGATATTCTCCGTTTCCCAGCAGCTACAGCTAGCACACCTCGTGTTTATCAGCTGCTCCTGCTCCTGACGATGTGTTTTAAGTAAAAACAGAAAAGCTTGAAACAGTACACACGACTCAGTCCTCTGCTGGAGTAACTCATCTCTTTCCTATTATTAGAATATTTCTATACTGTTACATTTGAGCTTTTACTCAAGGAAAGGGTGAATACAGTACATCTTGTGAAAGGCATTTCCTGTTCTTACAGCTCATGAACTCTGAGAAAACTGATTAAAACCATATGGAAAACATGTTGTTACCAACTCTTGTCTAAGCAGAGTAACTACCGATCAGCAGATGATCACACACCGATGTCCTTTACTAACCAGCACGATCCTGCTCATTCTCAGCAGAGGAGCTACAGATTGAACTCGGATTAACCGTCTCCTCAAAGCTCCCAGGAATGCAGATACTTTACATTAGAACGTCATCATATCATTTGGTCGTTTAAAGAAATAAAAGAAATAATCTGTCATTTTAGCGTGCTTGAGCATGAAAGGATGGTTTTGCTGCAGGTTTGTGTGTTTCTGGGCGTTTTAAGGAGCTTTGTCCTAAAACATCTAGTTGTAATGTTCGGGTTCATCCTCTGTACTCTTACGCTCCACAATGCCTCATTTTGTCTTCATAAAACAAGCCTGCTTCCACCTGTTACTTCTCCTTACAGTGTAGGAAGTGGATTTCTGCAGAAATATTAAAGAAAAATCAGGAGTTTTTATCAGCAAAATGTGCATCAGGTTGTTCTTTGGGGAGTAAAAATAACCTGCAGTGAAAGAGAAACAGCATCGGGTTGGAAATCTCTTATTTAGGGCAGCAACATCATGGAAGCCTGACCTGGTTAACTTACAACCTTCACACTCGAAAAGCTAAAGATGCAAAGATGAATATCTACATGTACACACACACACACACACACACACACACACGGCTCTTGCAGAGTCACAGCGTGTGTGTGTGTGTGTGTGTGTGTGTGTGTGTGCGTAGATGTGGAAGATGAAATGAAAACACCTGGGAGGTGGCGGCTCCGCCTGCGTGGTGCGTTCAGGGACAGCAGATGGATCAGCCGGAGGACAGAGGTGGTGTACGACAGCTTTTTATTTCCGTCCTCATTATTCTGCCACTGGATGAAAACGAACGGGAGTTTGGTGCGAGTCTGGAGGGGAATTCTGCTTCCACGTGGTACCAAGGAAAACCTTCTGGTAACCAAAGGATCACAGGTTGGATTCCATGTCAGAAAGCTAAATGTTATAAAACGTAAGAATCGTTTATCCAAAAGTGGGACATGGGAGAAGTATTTAGACAGAGAGAACTTTGTTAGCAGTTTACAGTCTTTTTCAGCGGATGAAAACTTTGTCCTGTGGTTGAAAGCTCCAGATAAAAACTAGAAAGTGGACCTTGACTTGACCTTTTAATCATTGCAAATTTGATTTTGGTCAAATAAAACAAGCTAATTTAAAGGCTGTGGTCCAGCATCTGATTGATTGACATTTTCTGACGTGGAATTAACACCTCACATCTGATAAACTGAAGCATAAAACAATCATTACTTTGCACCCTGATCCCATAAAAAGGCAAACAAATATATTCCCTGCACTCACAAGCTGACTGCATTCAGCCCCGATCAACTTGTTCGTGTGGCGGCACCAGTGGCAGAAAATGAATGACAGCAGCTGCAAATTACATTAAACCCCATTCGGGCTAAGAGCATCATGGCTTCAATACAGAAATAGAGACGATGAATCAATTTGAGCGTCTAGCTATAGATCTGCGGAGAAGGCTGCATAATCACAGCGCGGCCTCAGATCGAGAGATTTCTCTGGTCACGCCGACTGATAAATTACACCCCAACACAACTAACTCGGCTGGCTGGGAAGACGCCATTACAGAGGATCAAATCCATCAGCCTGCTGCGACGCAACACGAGGGCCGAGAGAAATTAATAAAATCCAAAGGCTCACGCAACCAGCCGCTGTCACAGGTCCGGAGACGGCATTACAGATATGCTCCACAGCAGCAGGTGCACACACAGGTTTCAGACAATATGAGCGGCGTGTTTTACTAAGTGTTTAAATCTATATACAGTATTTCTATCTGCAGTGGATCTTCTTAACACGTGTTTTCGTCCGAGTTGCATGTTTGGGAGAGATTTGTCATCACAGAGCAGACGGCTGCTCTGCCCCTACCAGCACCTGAGTGGAGTACCAACATAATCTTTATTTATTATCGATTCCCAGAGACGAGACCTGGACGGCCACCGAACACACAAAACACTGAATAAATAGACTGAGTGGAAAAATACTGAGAAACCAGCAGACACACCCCGAAACTGAAGGCAGGAAAATGTACAGTGTGATGAACTCGTGTGCATTTCCAAGACAGTTTAAATGAATTATAAATTAGCACCTCTTCATGTTCAGCAACGATCAAACAGCCACATAAAAACATTAAGAACAAACCTGAAAGCGCAGACGGCTGCTCAGCTGCCAACTGCACCCACAGAAAATCTGTTAAAAACGCTCTCCAACACTGGTTTCATAAGAATTCTGGGTTTCAAAAGGTCACACGACATCGTTGGACATGTGTTTGGTTGTGGTTAGTCAACGGTTGGATGCCAACACAAGATCCCCAAAAAAGTGGTGCATTTCTAAATAAAAAAGAAAATTCTTTAAACTTGTATTTGTGAGACTTGTCTCGATGAAGCAAGACGAGCTCAAACCCTAAATATGCATTTTGAAATGACTATTTGTGTCACAGTTTGATAAGCCACTACCCAGATTCCTAATTATATTCTTAAATGAGCTGTAACTTCACTGAAACAGGTCAGGATGTTTCGTAGCTCATCCTTCTTCGTCTTTACTTTATTCCATTTCCATTGATTTCAAATGTTCTAATATATTTCTTTGCCGTGTGGAAAGCATGTTGAAATTCCCATCTGGATAAATTAGACGGGGAAAGTGATCAACTGAGGGTGTTTGGCGTCCGACCTACCCGAGATCAGCAGGCCTCGCCTGTTTGAGGCTCGGCTGTAGTTGAAGGCTCCATCAGCCTCGGTCCGAGGCACCTGCCTGTACCTCCTCAGGACCCCCCGGCTCAGGTAGACACAAAGAGACGGCATGACTGGAGCAACTTCCAGCTGCATCCAAACAGGTCACACGGCTTCAGCGGTCAGACATGAAGTCTTGGGCCGGTTGTCCAGAACCTCACTAAGTAAATCCACCACGAGTCTGGCCGACGTTAATTTCATTCAAAAAGCTCAAGCAGTTCTCGTTTCCACTACACCTGAACAGGTTAGACCAACCGAAGGACTCAACATCACCACCACCAGCAGCAGCTCCGGATCCTTCCTGCCACTGGTTCTTTAGAAACATCACCTCCTCGATGGACAACGAGTTCAGCCAATGGGCCGTCAGCTCGAGTTGTGCGTCTACCATCACCTGGGATTACCCCTCATTCTGACAGCGAAGACGAGAAGCCGCCGGCTCTAATGTGGGCCTGTCAGCAGCGGCTCGGGTTACCGGCCTCTGTGGCCGGGGGAAAACGTGATCCAACAGACGGATGAACACAAAACCTGGAGCCAGAACAACCTGGAAGTTTCTGAGACTCGACTGCAGTCGATCTCCAACAATGAGCTCAAAGAAACTAATTCAATGATATAATCTCACCATAACAGGCAGTGTGTTTATGTGTCTCTCTCTATTAACACCATGTAAACAAGGAAGCTGGTTTTCTTCATGGAGATGTAATGCTTCTTGAACAGGTGAACGTGCAGAAAGACTTCAGACAGGAAAAGTATCACGGTGTGAAAGGATTAAACTAAACCTACTTACTCATATTGGTGTGTCGTTATATTAACAAAGGATGAACCTGAAGTGCAACCAAAAGTTAAATACATTCAAAAGTTACTGCTAAATCTTGTCAGATCCATGTAAACTCAGGTTTTACAGTAACCAGACTACTGCAGCAAAACTGTTCTCCAAAGTTCCTTCCCTATTCTGATTTATTCCACTAAACCAATTGATTATGTGCAAGGAAACTTAGAAAGGTTTAAAGATAAGTGTGTTTCTAAATGTAACTAAACATAATAAACATCATATTCAGAGCAAAACTAAAAAGTATCAGTCTTTAGATTCATCTAATTTGATTTAAAAAAAAAAATTACGTCTCTGTTGTGATCAAACTACTCTTAATGTTCACATTGTAGGTTATTTCTCAGTCAGAACAGGTCATCAAAGCTCAAAAACTGCAATTACTAAGAAGCTCAAAGGTAAATATTTGCACCACTGGCTGCACAGACGTACAAAGCAGTGTTCAGCTTTCATTTGAATCAAGTTTTAGGTATTTAAACTTGAAACACATGAAAGCAACACAATTATAATTCAGAACGTAACATGACTCCCAACACAGCTGCGTCAGTGTGACAGGAATTACTCAAGATCAGTTAGAAGTTTGTGTTGAAGTAATACTTCCTCCCAGACTAATGCGTTTACCATTTACTGCCGTGAACACTTGGTTTAAAGGTTGTCGGGATAAGATCTGCGAGGCCACATCACTACATCCACGTCTTGAAGAAACTGCGCTGCTCTGATTCATATCTCAGAGAGCTCCGACTTTCCCGTCAAGCCAAAACAACACTCAGTTGTGCATGAAGAGTAGAAAACGTGACTTGTGAGACGCTCACTGGGTCAAATGTTGGCTTCAATGAAAGAACAGGTGGTATTTCTGTGGATAATTCTGCTTCACTTGAGTGAGTTTACATGAAGTCAGCCAGGATGCTGACAGTCGACGGTTATATTCTCTGTCTCAAACCGTCTATGACCGTCCTTTCTTTCAGCTGTAAGTACCCCCCCCCCACACACATACACACACACCACAGTAAATCTCACCTCCGGCGGCTCTGTGTACTTTAATCTACACCTAAACCGTCTGTGAGGCACGTAATCTACAAGATTAAAGGGTGCCCTCGGCCCTCCTGATTAAATCTCTGGCCTTTGACAAGCAGATGAAAGCTATGACAGCGTTGTCGCTCCACACAGTCAACCTGGAGCCTTTGTTCAGCTCTAGTTTTTCGGGGTTGGAGACGAGTGTGCGGGTTGTTAACACGCCCCTGTGGGGTGACACTGCTCCCTGATGGGACGGCGTCCTTGGAGATGAGAAGCATTAATAAATAAAGTCAAGTCTGTGAAGGCACAAGATGGAGGTTTGATTTAACTGCAGGCGTGAGCGAGGCCCTGAAGTGGAGGGATGGGCAGCGGAGTGCGGGGGAAACTTCCTGGTTCAAAGTTTTGAAGGCCAACTTGGGCAGAAACACCATCCCGACTACAGAAGAGGACAAGAGGCACCAATTTAAAAAGACCAGTGAAAGACGCCTTCCAGGAGACACTTAAAAACTAAAAAACATCGTGTTGGCAGCAGAAGTGGCCGTTTTAACACGCTAAACACATGGACACATACTGTTTCCACAATCAAAGCCGAGACAAAGCTCTGACGGTGGAAAACATGACGGAAACATGACGTTTCTGTATGTGAGGAAGGTTACAGCCTCCTCATCGCTGCACACAGATCCGATGTTTTCAGCTCTCGAACTTACCGACTTACACTGTAGCTACTGTAGCGGCAGCTACGTGCTCAATCTGAACAAACCTTAAGGACCAATGTGTAAATCTGAGCAAATATGGCTGAAGGTAAAAAGAAGAACAGCAATTACAATATATAGGATGCATGATTCTTCTATCGTACATTGTATGAGCCGGGGCAGCAACTAATGATTCTTTAATTTGATTAATCTGCTAATTACTTTCTCGTTTTAGTGTATAAAATATGTATAACGTCTCCGTGTCCAAGGTGAACCCCCAAAAACCCAAAATATTCAGCTTCCAGCAAAACAAAAACTGAAAAAAATGCAAATTATCACAATTAACAAGCGGGAACAAGAGCATATACAGCAGTTTTGCTTCAAAATGACTGATTGTTGACTACTATTCTGTCAATCAGCTCAATACTCACATTTATTATTGCAGTACCATTATTAAGCTAATAAACAGAGGGACACCTGGTGTCATAATACTTTTTGGATGTTCTCACCTGTGAGCCAAAACAAGACAAATCAACTCCCTCTGAGACGATGTAAATTATATTTTTGTGCACAAATCAATCTGACCCGGTCTGAAGTTCCCAGACTGAACCCACGCAGGACTTAGGCCACAAAAACACCAAACTTCAGATTTAAAAAATGATCCCACTTGGTCACATCGATCACAGAAATGGCCGCTGTAACCGTCAGAGACACAGAGGAGCAGTAAATATAAAGAATCGTGACTCTAGAGTTGTAAAAGAAAGTCTAACTTCAACACCTGAAACTATCAAAGTGATGTCTGACAGACTCGGAGAGCCTTCTCGTAACGATCCACGGCTGCATCTGTCCGCTTCATTTACACATTTATACACAAATATCTGTTTAACTCACACAAATAAAGAAAAGCCTGTTATGTATGCGTTTAGCAAACGGACAAAGTGTCTGCTTGCTTTGAAATCCATGGCTCTGAATGGCTGGTGGGCTCATTGACTTGCATTACCACGTCCTGCTGCTTTTGAACCTTGAAGGGCGCGTGCACAAAAACAGATGATGACCCATAAATTTACAGCCTCCCCGTCGCTCTGCTTCGGTCCAGGCCAGACGGATATCTAAATTTATAATGCTTAAAAATCGCTTTTTGTTCCCTTTCTCTCTGTGGCCTGGAGATCTGTCCGGGTTCAGCAGTCTGTCAGAAGGATTATCTGACCGGATTCAAGATTTCTCTGCAAGGAAACAAGCCTCCTCAAGGTCTCTTTTGTATCTTGTACTTATGAACAGAAGGTTGATGGACTGTGCATGCTCCTTTGCAGAAAGGCCAAATTAACACGGATGGTTCCCAAACTGAACCAAACATTATCTCAGCAGTCATTGGACGCTGTGTGCAGCCGAATCCAAAATCTCCATCAAATCATCGGATCCAATTTACAGAAGCCAGGTTCGGTGTCAGGACGCTATTAGTTAATACTTGAGGCACAAAGCAGCTGCGTGTTAATCAGCTGATCAACAACAGTCGGGGTCAAGGCCACTCTGGGATCAGCCTCCTTAAGGACTCGAGCCCCATCACACCCACTTGTTGAGTGTACGTCAGGGTTTCATGAAGCAGATTATGGACCATGGACAGTTTTGTGTGTGTGTGTGTGTGTGTGTGTGTGTGTGTGTGTGTGTGTGTGTGTGCTTTACAGGTCTGTTGTTGAATATAAAGATGCCTCCAGGAAGGAACACAAGGTCTCAGGAACACAGCACAGTCCTCAGCTGCAGTTTGTGTCACTGGTCTTGTATCTTGGTTTCAGATATAGACCTTGGTACTGGACACGATTAAACCAACACGTCACATCCTGTTCACGCACAAATTACAAGGATCTTTTTGGTTGTGCCAATTTGTGACGTTTTATTGAACCATAACTACAATCCTTCTCGAACTGTAGCCAAGTAGTTTTAGTTTTAGCATTTGCAGACCAGAAAATGCTTTTCATGTCATTTCAGAGTACAATTACAACTTTGACTTTGACTTTGTTGGACTTCTTGGCTGAATTATTGCCTGTTGTCTTCCATTAAACGTTCGACGTCGGTGCGTTGTAACTAAGTGTGGCTGAAACAAACTTCCGGAAGTTCAAAGACTTTGACTACCTTTTATCAAATCATTACTATCCTCTTAATTTGTATTTTGATGTTTAGTGTTGTACCTCCTACTCGTTGTTAATGGTTATTATAAAACACTGTAAAATCTCTCTCTCTCTCTCTCTCTCTCTCTCAACTGTGCCTAGAAGCCATAGAAGTACCCACAGCTGGTCAGCTGGTCTTCCAAAAAGGGGGGAATCCATCCTTTTATTGAATATGTTTTATTTGTTGTGGGCCATAAAGTCTTTTACAACAATGTACAGAACAATCCTGGTCTTTAAAAATACATTTGGAGGAATTTAGGGATTAACACGCAACATCAAAATTGAATCTTAAATTCCCAATTATATCCGATTCTTCTCATACACACAAAACGGTTTACTTTTGTGCTGGCTAACATGTGCTGTAGATTATGTCTCTTATTCTTATTTGTCTGACTTGAAGCCTCAGAGGTCATTCGTTGACGTCTCCCGTTTTGAATAGTGTGATTTCAGATGAATTAGAGGGCATCGTCTTGAGCACATCCACCTTCCCTGTGGCACTGCCTTATAAACATTTAACCAGCGGCCACAAAACACTCTGCACCTTCTGATAAATGTGTTATGTTCAAATTGAATTATGATCCAACTGTAGATAGTGGATTTGTTGCGGAGGCGGTGGGAGCTCAGCATTTCCCATTTAAATATTCATGTCGGGGAGACAAAGGGAGGAAATGGAAACTGAGTCACATGAAATCCCAGGGTTCACGTTTCCGAGACGGAGGAAGGGAAATGCATGTTAGTGTGTTACTGCATCCCAAAAGGTCAAACATTGCAGAGTGACAGCTGCAGAGTGGCTATTAGAGTTTCTGCTTTTGAAAAGCCTTGCATTAACTGTGATATGTGGACATACCACGGGTCAAGCACACAGATTTAACCAATGTACCAATGTTCTTTGTCGCGGTTTGGCTTCAAAGAACTGCTCTGTGTAAAGTAAAAGCATGTTTAATTACGCAAAAGGTCAATTATGTTCTGTGTGTGAATGGTGCAACTGTTCCTGTTGCTGTACATCATCGAATGTCTTCACTAGAACTCACATTTTGATCTCCAGTGGAGCAGATATGCTTGTGAAATGCTCCGAGATACCTGTTGCTAATAATATCATAAATACACAGCACACACCTGTTGTGTTGTGCAGCTCTCTGAAAAGTGTCCATCAAGCAGCAGATTGACATTTAAAAGCATTAAACTCACTGGAAGTATAGAACAGCGCACTTTGACCAGGGGAGATAATGCTTTGACTTTCCATCGTCTAACAATCACGTATTGATATAGAGTGATTTGTGATGTGTCCGTCTTCACTCACGCTGGTTAGAAGACACTTTTCTTGGTTGGGAGTCCAGGGGTTCAGTCACTGCTCGACAAAATGACAAAGCAACACGACACGTAAGATTAAACTAGATTAAAAAGGATTGTGTATGTTTGCTGGAGTTTCACCTTGTGGTTCAAGAGCCTCCCAGTGAACAAACCCTCTGGGATTTTCTCCACCACTGTAGAAAAGTGCAAAATATTCATTAGCATGTCTTGCATGCTATATACTTCTTTTGGGCAATTTGTATGTTGAGAGCTACTAAATGTGGACAAATTAATTTGATTTGGATTCTAATTCAATGAACCAAAGAGAAGTCAGCAGTAATCCTTTGGCCACATAAATAAGACCTCATCAATAATGAAAAGGATGGAGAAGGACGCCACAGCCCCTGTTGATTTATTAAACTTAGTTTAGTTCACATATAAATGAGCCAAACTATTGTAATGACTACAGATCCTCCTTCATGCTTCATAAAGCCGTTTACAAACATCTCAAAAACTCCAAAAGACGTCCTTTGACCTGCGAAGACCTCACCAACAAGGTCTGGACAGTTCCTCCATTTTCAAAAAGAGGATGCTAGCAGCAGGATGAGGCCCTCAAATCCATCTCATGGTACCTAGAACAGATCTGAACACCGTCAGGACAAGCCTCAACCAAGCGGTGCCTTTCTGAAGAATCTGCAGGAACTGCAAGATGACGACTCAGCAGGGACCAGCAACTTGTGGAGTCCATGCCCACATCCCCCCAAGTATTCAGGCTGCACCGGAGGACATCAGGGGTTCTACTTAGTACCAGTGAGGTCTAGTTTATAATGTGGACCCTGAGAGCAGATTTGGGCCTCAAAAAAAACCCCATTAAAGCAGGAGCTCCCTCCTCTCCAGCCGGCTGTTTCATCAGTCTGCCACCGACGGGCAGCTAACGGCGAGCGGCTCGAAGAATGACTCCAACGGCCGAGCCGGGAGATTCATCAACAGCAGCGGGGAGGGCGATGATTGCAGCGCCGGTTCATCCGTCTCTGAGCGAATTACAGCCACCGTGAGGGAGAAATCAACCACAGAAGGAAGGAGGGGAGGAGAGGAAGGGAAGGAAGGGAGTGAGGGTAAAGCAGAGGTAAAGAGGGAAATAAAAAAGGGAGGAGGAAAGAATGGAAGGTAGGAAATCAAAAAAGTAGAAGGAGAAGGAAAGTAAGAGTTGAGGATGGCATGGGTAGAGAACTAGGGAAGGAAGTAAGAGAAAAGAGAAGGAAGAGACGAAACAAGGTAAGAAAGACGAGTAGGGTATAAAAAGGGAGGAAGGGAGGCAAGAAAAGATGGACGGACGGAGGGGAGGAAGTAGACGGTGAGAAAGGAGGCTGGTTAAGCTACAAAGTGACAAATGAGCCCAATATTCAGTCTGTTCCTCCCTCCTCCGTTCAGTCTCCACCCTCCTCTCCACCTCCAGACGATGAATCTCGGAGGAGGCTGAAGTCGAGGACATCGATCATCAATCTGATGTCCGAAACAAACCCTGAATCTACAGACAGCACCTCGTCCAGGAACTATAAACGGTTCTAGAGGATCCTGAAACTCAACCACCACCACCCAAAACCTTCAACCCAGGAAGCTCTTGAGCACCCCCGACCCAGCCTCCGTCTCAGGGGTGGAGCTGGTGGGCGTCCGGGGAGAGGGAGATGGTACGATCCATAGCCAAGATACAATCACCTGCCTGACGCCCTTTAATCGACGGAGGGAGATGGAAGATAAGCGTTTAAAAAAAAAAGGTGGAGACCCCTCTTCATAAATCCTCAGAGAGCTCAGGAACATTTAACAGTTTAAAGGTTTGTTTTATATTACTTCCTCATCTCAGTTCATCCTTTCCACTCTTGGCAAAATGAAGATACAGAACACAAATCAGACGCACTTTCTACCGGCGGTCCACGTTGGTCATGGGTCAAAGAAACCAAGCAGCTGCCAAAAGCAATCAAGCCCTGTTCATAGTTTAGTTTGGATCTGGAAATCTGGAATAAATATGATCCTGTTTTACAATACAATATATTTTCAGACTTTAACTCCCACTATATAATATATACACACACACACACTATAATAATCCCACTTTATTGTTTTGTTTTAGTATTTTTACCATTTACAATTCGTCGTACAGTCGTGCAGTTTTTGCTAAATATCAGACACCCTCTGCTTTTGATCTTTAGTCTCTACCAGAGAAAACGGATGAAAAGACAGAGATAAAAGATATAAAAACATGACGTGATCAGGTACACATCTCTGCAAGATCACACACACACACACAGTCGCATAAACCTCGCAGCGACATCTTGTGTGTGTGTGTGTGTGTGTGTGTGTGTGTGTGAGACTGCCTGAGCTGAGCCGGGAAATACAATGTGTTGTCAAGTGCATGTGGACGTGTGTGTTTGTGAAATGTTAATAGAAGAACGTGAAAGGGAAGTGACAAGCGGATGACATTATTAAATAAATCCCAGCAGCTATGACCCCCACAGTGTACTTATTTTGTTCACAGAATGCCAGAGAGCAAAATGAAATGTCGTCCATAAACCCTGAACGGTCAGAGGCCTCGACTGCGTCATGAAAATGACGACATGTTTACGACCCTGGGTCGTAGTTATGGGGGCACTACGTGTATTGTGTAACCCCTACGTGTATTGTGTAACCCCCACCTCAGGGTGGTGCTGTTTTATCCGGTGTACCTTATCCCTAGCAGGTCACCAACGTCAGGTGGAG
>JAVQJD010025913.1:0-47054 GCA_036023655.1 Nannoperca australis | reverse complement strand
ATGGATGGATGGATGGATGGATGGATGGATGGACGGACGGACGGACGGACGGACAGATAGATAGATAGATAGATAGATAGATAGATAGATAGATAGATAGATAGATAGATAGATAGATGGATAGATAGATAGATAGATAGATAGATAGATAGACAGATAATTTAATCGCCCTGTCGCTGCAGCACTAATTCCCTGCGTCGTGCTGTGAGCCGAGCTGCTGTGAGTGGAGCCCCGTCAGCCTGAAAAGAGCTCACACAGAGAACACTTGCAGTTTACCTGTAACATGATGGGGGGTGTTGGAGGATAGAGCTGCGAGCCCTCACAGCTGTCCATCACTCCGCCGCCCGACTGCGAGCTCTGCAGAAAAGACAACACAAAGAAGCTTCCTCAAACACCAGCCGCCATTTTTATTTCCCATCTCTCCGCTCCTTCTGTTTCAAGAAGATCTGTGCACGTTCGCAGGAAGACAGAGAAACACCTGTGACTGAACGAAGTGTGCTCGAGGTGCTGACAGTGTGAAAGTGTGCTACTGACTTCCAGAAATGTTCCTCCCACCTGAAGAGAACAGTTGAGGTCCCTGGAGAGTTTGATCAGCTCCTTCTCCACCGACTGGCAGATGGGACACCCGTCTCCGTGCAGGGCCACGCTGTTCACCAGCAGAAAACTGAAGAGGGAGGCAAAAAGTGAGTCTCGGTAACTGTGGCAGGAAGTACAGAAGAGCTGCAGTGAGGCTGCAGAGACACAGCATTTATAATGTTTCCTATTCTGGGTGCTTTAATGACATTCAGTCGATCTTTAAAGAGCACCAGGACACTTGCGTGGAGAAAAAGACCACACCCAGCAGTGATGTAGCATCGCACAAGAGTACAACGTTACATCACTACCACACAAACAAGTAGCTCTCCAGCATGAACGCCACCTTAACAACACTATTCTCTATTCTCATGTAAGCATATTGTGAAAACACAGAGCTTTATATCAGGGTTTAAAACTAAATATTTCATCATAAATAGTTTTATTATAAATATTTGGTTCTAGTTTTAACTGATTTCACTTCAAGTTTAATATATTTTTGCACGGGTTAAACATCTTCACATACAATAAAATACATCATGAAATCTTTTTCTCTCGGATTTGTTTACGAGACTTTCTCAATATATGTTCCATGATAATACCAGAAAATACTGTTACATTAACAACAGGACAAAAACTAACTATATAAACATATATTATTTTTATATACAACCAAGTGTGAAACTTTTAATACAGCTTTTCTATTCCTTTCTTTTTCCTATATATTCTTTATATAAATAACTATTTAATTGTCTAGTTGTAATGTTATTTGTTGTTTATAATCGTAATCTCACTAGAAAACTCTCCTTCCTATCAAATGATTTCTGTCTATAGTCCTTAAAATATATATGTTTATATTTTTTAAATATAAAGTGAAAGAAATTATAGAATATTAGAATAAACGAATATTTCAACCGTAAACAGAAATCACCTTTCAAAAGAATTTATGTTTTGAAACAACAACGAAAAAATCTAAAGGGCACCGCACCAGAACTGATCAATGCTGAACTTTGCTTTTGAAGCTAGTTGATTTGCACTGGAAGTGGAAGATTTATTCACTTGTTTTTCCGTTCAGTTGCAAACTTTAGGGACTCTCAGGACTCAAAAACAAACAAAAAAGACTTTTGTGAAAAGCTGATTTTTATGTGGATCCACACTGATGTCAAACACAGTGTGTTCATGAGCACAGTGTGAAAATAGGAATACATTTTGTCTTTTGTGCCTATAAAGAGATTTGTAAGATCTCTGGACCTGTTAACTGACTGCTGTCTTGTTTAAAAGCACTGATCTTTCGGCGCAGACTGACTCAGAGGATTAAACATGTGACCTTGACAGCCTGCTGAGTCACATTCCTGCGCGATGTCACTCACTTGACTCCCTTTTTGGTGACGATCCTGGTGGAGGAGGCGTTGAAGACCTTCTCGAAGCGCTGCAGCTTGAACCAGTCCATCCTGCAGGGAGACACATGGCTCGTCACACGGAAACACAAACCTGCTGCTCAGTCTGTCACGTCTGTCTGTCATATGCTGTTACATAAGAGCTGTACCAGCTCACTTCCTGCTCGCACGAGTCAAATCAAAGCACACATGAGCTGCTGCATGACACACTTGTGACAGGCATCAAGAACTAAACTGTAGGGGGATTTTTCGCATTTCCCTTTCTCTGCTTCTTCCCCCGAGAACAGCTCACAACAAAAAGAGTGTTACAAACGTGGCTGGACACAATGAGCGCAACATCTCTGCAATATAATGCAATCCCGTACAACAACAACAACAACACAAACATACAGGATCACAAATTATCATAAAGTTCAACCAAGAGCTCTCGTGATGCAATAAACTCAAATCAAATCATTTCGATTTAAGTCAATTCAAAAGATTTTAAACCCCAATGTCTCGTGGCTGCACTCGGACTGGAGACTTGATAGCCTCCTTAAGCCCAAATATTAAAACAACATGTTAAACTCTTTTCCTGACAGTCAATATACAATCCAACAGCAGCCAATCACAGAGCACAAAGGTGCGTTTGTCAGCGCAGAGACAACGGATGACGCCTCATTATTACATCTGATGTAAAGACACTTATAATAATAACTGTGTCATGGAATAATATAGACATATAAACTTTGTTATAAACTAATACATACAACTAAATACATCTCATCACTTTCCGAAGGTTTCATCTAAATATAAGATTATTATCTTTTTTTGTCAAACTCTCATTTCCAAGATCAAGAATGAACCTTTGAGTTCAGTATATACACATTTTTAAAAAGCAATGATTATTTCTGTTTAATAGTTTAAACTGGCAATACATTTGTTAAGGGACACGTGATGTAAGTCATCTTAAGACTCAAAACACAAAGTTTAACACTTTCGCAAAACAATGACTTTGTCCCACCTCTGTTTATCATTATTATTATTATTATATAAAATGAAGTCACATTTTAAGGATACAGAGTATAAAAAATATCAAAATTGGTCTTTAAAAAAGTCATGCTTTTATGTAATGGCAGAACATAAACTCCTCAGGTCTCCTCAAGAGTAAGACTGGTGTTAATATATATCTTTCTTAATGTCAAGAAATACCACAATACCAACAAGTCGTTAGTCCGCCACTAAAACTTTTCACATCCCCAACAATGTCTGTGGCTCTCAGCCATTTTTCAGCTGGGAACTGTAGTTTTAAACAAACGTTACTCGAATAGCGAGTAAATACTGCATTTGTTAAGGACTATTTTCAGCTGCGGATTAATACACATTCGGTGCTCTGGTGAGTATTTAAAACAGCAGTGACTTTAAATAAACTACAGTGCCGAAACTACATGTTCATTGTAATAATGTCTTTTGTCTTTTAATGCGACTTGATGGCAATAAAAATAATTTACAGGCATGTCCTTTAAAATGTCCTAAAAACAAGACAGACTTGACCTCACTGTCCTCACAGGTACCTGTGTCCCTGCCTGCTTTCACCTCTGTACTGTTTATATCAGTAAAATCCCTCCTAATTGGCTCTTAATCAAATATTTTCTCAAAGGTTGATGTAATTGTGTTCTGGCTCTACACTGTGACAATGTGAGGCTTTTATTTGGCTGCTGACGACACAAAAAGGAGTCTGTTATCAGACATTTCTCTAACTGGGGCAGTGAATAATAACTCTAAAAAAGATTGTTATTCTGAAGTCGAACGAGTGACATCAAGTGAAATCAAAGTCTTTGTTTTATCATGACTCTCTGCACAAAGTCCTTCCCTGAACCCTGCGCAGCTCAACCTACAGATGATCAGGCTGTGGAACAATGAAAGCGACGCTGTAAAACCTGTTCTTCTTACTCGTAATGGAAACCGATGTCGTGGTTTCCAACCAGTACGACCAGTTCTGTGTCGGCGGAGTGTCTGAACATCCTGTGGAAGCGGCGCACGTCGTCCTCCCAGTGCTGCAGACAGAGACAGAGACAACAACACAAACGCAGGTTTCAGCAGACCTTTAAGAAAACAAAGCTCCCCCGGGAGCCCGTGAGAGTTAATGGGGTCTCTGAGGGTCACCCGGCAGCCCCCATGAGCCTCTGCTTTGATTCAGACTCCAGATTCAATATTGCACCTGCAGGGGATGAAGACGCACACCGTCTGCTGTGTGTTTACATGATGTTTTTCATGCTGATGTGCCTCTAAATTACTCCCTGATGCCACTTTTAATTAGCGCTGAAACAAACAAAGATGCATTGCAAATCATTCTAATAATCTATTCATCTCTGAAGTAATTTATCGGGCATAGACACCAAACATTTGCTGGTTTTAGGTTCTAAAATCTGCAGATTTGGGCAAAATGGGCAATCTGAAGACGTCACGTCAAGTTGTGATGATTACGTGCCACTGTTTTCAAACCTTTATTGATCAAGCAATTCATCAAAAGAGGAAATGATCCTAATTTGCAGCTCTGCTTTTAGTGTTATTTCTCTTTATGCAAATCCAAAGCTTTGAGGTTCTCCAAGAGGAAGCCTGAAACAATTAGTGGATTAACTGTCATTTAAATAATCAATGAATCGCTTAAGTCATTTATCTAGTATCTAAATAGTAAATAGAACATCTTTGGGTTTTGGACCATTTTCAGACAAAATAGGCAATTTCAAGTCATTACTTTGGGGTCCGGGAACTTGACATTCATTCTTTACTGTTTCCTGAGCTGTGCACCTCATTATTAATCGATTAATCAAGAAAAGAGGTGACAGATTTATCGAAAATGAAGGGAATTGTTACTTGCAGCCCTATTTCAAGCAAAATACCCAATTTCAAGTCATCTTGGGCTCTGGTAACTATTTTCTGACACACAACAAACGGATTAGCCAAGAAAATGATCAAACTAATGCGTAATTAGGACAATGTCTAGTTGCAGAATTACTTTCACTGTTTCTCTTTCTGCAGATTCGAGGGTTTGACACCACGTGATACAAATGACAGAAGAAGAAGAAGCCAACCAAGTGTGAAAGAGACATGATTAGGTTAGTGGAGATTTTCTGTTTTCTTTTGTAATGAGGCTTTCCTCTTGCTCAACACTTGCACTTTCTGCTATATGTGACTTGATGGATGGATCCAGTAATAGATGCGTGAGAATTCCCGGGGGATTTCTTTTTCCCTAAAGCAGGATGGATGTACCAGAGGGGGAGCGAGGGGGAGCAGGCTGCAGCTGCAGGTGATGCTGCTGTCGTTGTTGATGTTTTCCTCAAAACCTGCAGCCTTTTGGGCCTGGACGGTAACCTACAAGACGATGGTGATGATGGTGGTGGTGGTGGTGACCGGAGAGTGCCGGCCTCTGCTCTGCATCCACATACATGATGGTGGTGCTTGTGAGAGAACAACAAGCATCACCACAGTCATCATCATCATCATGATAAGCACTGTGGGTTTGCAGACAAAAAGCAAGAAGGGAAGAAAATGGGGCTCGTTACCTTCTGCGAGCTCCACTTGCCTTCGTCGAAGATATCCCCGAGAATAAACACTATTTCGGGCCTGAGCAGCCACAGAGCGGTCTGGAAAGCCCTCTCCATCTGCCATTCCCTGCGTTGTTTGGAGACAACAAGTAAGCGTTATTTGTTGTTTTTGTTTACAAATCGCTCCTGCGGAGCCCGGAGCGCAGACTGACGGAAAGACGGTGATTTAAAAAAAAAAAAAAAAAAAAAGGACATGACATTACCTCCTCAGCTTGTCAAACCAGTGTCCCCCGACGGCTCCCAGGAGGTGGGTGTCCGACAGCACCATAGCGCGGACCGCCGAGTCCATCGGCCGGCCGTCGATGCCCTCTCCGCCCCGCGCATGGCTGGTCTTCGGCCAGGCGCACTGGAGGATGGTCGGGTAGTAGATGAGATACTCGCAGAAGAAGAAAGCGCCTCCGACCAAGAGAATCAGCAGCACCGCAACCATCCATCTGACGCTAAACCTCGGCATTTCTTTGTTATTCTGCTTTTGGGATGCCCTGAACTGGCGCACTGGCGGTGATGGAGCGGTCCATGAGGCATCTTCCCCTCTTCCAGACCCGACTGCTTTAGGTCTCCAGCCGTGTGATGCTCATGGCAAGAAGCTCGGATACAAGATAACAAAAGGGCTCCGTGACGAGTCCGGGTGATTCAAAATGTAGGATTTAAAAAAAAAAAGTTGAAATTGTGCTCTGCTTGCGCGGAGACAGACGAGAGAGCAGTCAGCCCGCCGCTGTGTGGCAAGCTCTGCCTTTTACCGTCAAGCTAGAAACATTTCCGGTGGTAGTTTTTCAAAATAAAACGGAACGCTTAAAATCAAAGTCGTGCTTTGGATAATGGCGGGATTTGACTATATATTTAAATACTGTACAATTTTGTGATACTGGCACCTAATTTATTGGTTTTAATTTTAATTTACTTTTATTGTTCATTCATTTTGTGGTTTTATTTCATTTCCCTCCATGTGAAGCACTTTATTTTGATAAGTGATAAATAATTAAAGTTCATTGTTATTATATTTACCTGAGTATTACTATTTTATGGGGTTTTCTACACTACATTTACAGGGAAATGTACTTTTTATTTCAATAATCAGGAGTCATTATGAGTCTTGAACTTTGCAGCTCTTATTATTTTCTTTTTCCTTTCTCTTCCTGTTTATTGTAATGCACCAAAATACTAAGGCGAATGTCCTTGTATGTGAATATTTATAGTCATGTTTATATAGTAACATTAACACAAAAAATATGCAACATATATTAAAATAATATGTAAGATACATTGTTTTAAATTGTACAGTGTTTGAAACTAAGGTGGTGTGAAGTGCAAAGGTTCACAGTATAAAATATAAAGAAAACAATGCTGTTTAGAGGAAGTAAGATTCATTAATACTCATGTAAATCGTTCTTTAATCGAAACTTTAATTTTATTTGTCGAACTCACGATGTAACACATTTTCCCCCCTAAACGTTTCAACTTAAAAGCTGATTCGGCTGACTTCCGGTGTTGGTCTTGGTAACACCCGCTAACTTGACTGTCGTGTTTTGTGTGTGTGTGTGTGTGTGTGTGGATAGAAACCCCCCCCCCACTTAAACTAAAAGTCATTAAAAGTTTTTAGCCAGTCTGTAAACTATTAAACTACCTGTAAATGCTCCTCTGATCAGTGATGAGAAAACTTGTCTTCTGTCCACACAAACAAACACAAACAGTCTATTAAAAGATGGAAAGGGTCCAACAGCTATGGGACAAATGAGATTAAGTGATTAAGAGCAGACATTTAATCACCAGGAGACTGCTTGCGTGTGAAGCTCTGCTGACTCTGGAAACTGATTCACCCAGAAACTGCCCTAACGACTCTTCTAATTATGGCTTATGAGCTCTGTTACCTGCTAAACCAGTTGGTTTGTAAGAGTTCTGTGTGTTCTGCTCACACATATAAAGAAGAAGAGGAACTTAACGACCCTGCACTTCTGTCCAGTCTTGCCTCTGACCCCTGAAACAGTCTGTGCGGAATGAGGAAGCTGCAGGAGTGAAAGAGGAGAGCGCAGCAGCAGCACAGAGGGGAGCTGATGCTTGACAGTTTGATTAAAGGGAAAGGCATCTCAGTGTTTAGAATGTGATTTGTTTGCCATCATGAACGAACATTTCTGTCTCTAGAAACCAAAAAGGGTGGAGACTCAAAACTCCAGATGTGCAGTCCGGCTTTGCTCCAAACAGACTTTGAGTACTTGAACAATACTTTCCTTCAATTGTAAACTGCCCTTAACAATGCACAACTTAGTTTAAAACCCTGAAACTGATGAACTCAACTTTCAGTCTCGAGGAGAAACTGAGAGGTTCACTAATACCAACACACACCAAGGGGTTGGATTTCTAAATTGGAGCAATTCTCCTTTGAAACACAATTCCCACTCTTTTTATATCACAAGTCCTGCTTTCATTCACAGTCAGGGTCTCAGCCGCTATTGAGGACACGCAGGTCACGTACTCAGCAGGGTTTCTGGGGAATCTGGGAGGGTTAGGGTTTGGAGCTTAAAATCTAGTAAAAAAAATGTAAACTTCTCACGTGAATATGAGATTTTTAGGCTAACAGTCCGTATTTAACTCCTGGCAGGGTGGAGCGGACTTTAAAACACCATTTAGAGCTTCACGCTGGGAAATAAAATGTTACGCTATGGCCCCATTTACAGTACTTTCCTCCCCACATGTTGGAGAAGATACTCTTTTCATTCCTGGGCCGCAACCAAGTTTTACTGAGATCAAGCGTCCAAACCCCACCCCCAGGTCTCCCCAGCCCCCCCCCAGGAAATGTACTCACTTAACTGTTAAATTGTATTCCCTATAGCAACACATAATACATAAAATATATGTAATCATCATTGCTAAAACCCCAAATTTCCACAAGAAATAAAGAGGCGGACATGATCTCAGTGTCCTTAATGTCCCTCTTTTGTTCAAATCTGCAGGAGACACTGATTCATGCCGTCATTAACTTAACAAATGAAGCGCACAAAGAAGACATTTCCATGCGAGTCAGATTTGCATGTCAAGAAAAACACAACACACGGCTTGTGCTGAAAAGTGAAGCTGTGTCTCTGCGGCTCTGAGTCGAACCAAACGTGATCCATGTTGTATTGGTCTCAGTGGTCGTCCTCCAGACACGAACTCAAAGAAAGATGTAACTGGAAGCTCCTCTTTTTCCCGGAGCGCTGCCAATGCTGCTTCACCACAGGTGAATTTAAAGTGGAGTGACTCAGCTTGGCTGATGTCTGAAGAAATGAATAGTTTCTTAGAAATGTGTGAATGGACCTGAAGTGGAGAACCTGCAGTTTTTGCAGACCTTTTTATTTGAGTTATTTCAGGGTTAAAATTGAATTCAGGGCCCGGTCGTCTGTCCAGGTTTCGTTTTCTGAACTTTTCGGGCAAGAGAAATGATTTACTGTGTTAAAACATTTATTTAAATTCAGTGTGTGAATGTGGTTAAGCTTGTAAAATTCAGGTGGATGGTTCTAAAACTGCATTTACTCAGTTTACACAAAATGTTTTAAAAAATACAATTTATTTCAGAATTAACACGAGTGGAGATCAAAATGGAGGTAATCTTAAAAACAATAAGCTTAGTCGCTTTCTTGCTGAGAGTTAGATGAGAAGATCGATGCCACTCTCATGTCTATAGGATAAATATGAAGCTTGAGCCGGCAGCACGTTAGCTTAGCTTAGCATAAAGACTGGAAACAGGGGGAAACAACTAGCGTGGCTCAGTCCAAAGGTAACAAAACCCACCCTCCAGCACCTCTAAAGCTCACTAATGAACGTGTTAACTCTGCTTTGTTTATTCTGTACAAAAACTGATGTGTAAAAATGACACTTGGTTGTTACGGGGAGCTGTGTGCCGAACATTTTCTTGGCCTGAACCAGTTGCCTGGCAACCAGCTGAGACTCGAGGAGGTTACTGCTCTCGTCCAAGAAATAGTTTGGCAAAAACGTGCAAATTTAGATTTCTGCAATTTGGTTGTAACAAAATAAATTATCTAAAATGTTAAATTATTCCTTTAATTTTTAATAAAATAACATAAAAAACCCAGCCATGATAAACCTAGAGTCTTTCTATCACTTTCATGAGGCATCTATGTTACAATAGGGTCTCCATATGCACAGTTTTTCTCGATACCCAGGTTGAACCAATTGCCTTTTCGTCCTTTATAGGCACTGGTGACTATTCTTGCCCAGCCGTGTTCTCCCTGAAAACAAAACAAAACATATTTATTCTGCATGCAAGAAACCCAACACCATGAAAATGACTTCCACAAAACACTGGCTGTTGTTCCCTGAAACGTTTCTACTGGGAAACCGTCTCAACTAAATGGATAAGAGCTTCGTTTCTTTTATTTATATTGCGCCACATCACAACAAGGTTATCTCAGGGCACCTTTGCTCATGACTTGTAAAGCAGTCACGTGTGCAAATTTTGGCTATAGAGCAGCAGATTCATGTCAGCAGGCTGAGGCAGGGTGTGGTGCAGAGACAGTGAAAGAGAGACCAACCCAAAACTCTCCCCAGGAGTTCCTGACAATCCAGTACTCTGTCCCGTCGCCCGCCACACCCCAACCAGCCACGGACACAATGTGGTTCGGCAGAGACAGCGGGTGAAACTCTGAGAAGACCCCTCCAGAGTATTCCTCCAGGCCCTCGGTGGCCATCAGGGCACAACTGAAAGACAGACAGCCACACCGTACACCTCATCTCTTTCTGTTTTCTTTTCACATGATGTCGATCAGTAAAATGTGATGAACGAAGCAAAGAAAGAACATTTCTATTGGCTGAAATAAGGGTCAAAACTCGCACTTGTAACTTAAATGCTCTCGTGCAGCATGGGAACCTTGAGTGCTGTGTTTCACAAACTGTTTTCTGCTCTGAATCTGCAGTCAGACGTTCACAACAGCAGTTCTCCCCCTGTAGGACCTTTGTTAAACTTCACCACTGATCTACTATATGTACCAATTTCACAAAATCCCAATTTACCTCACAACTAGACATCTTTTCTACTCACGAAAGAGTCATTTACAAGTGCAGGTCAGCTTTTAAAATGTCTTCATGTCACTGTCTTATTAACTCTCAAACATTTCAAATAAGCGCTGATGAAAAAAAGACTGAAAAGTTCGACTGAAACACATCTGCAGGTTTTAGAAAAGCGAGACTTTTTAAGACCTTGTTAATACTGCATGGAATTAATTTAAAGACAATATAAAAGCTGTCAAAGCCAGAACTTTACTTAAAGAATCACAGCTAACGTTAGACGTTAAACTAGAAATGGACAGGATGAGGAACTGTTAGGTGACGTAAAGCTCAGTGGTGTTAATTAAAGTGGATAGTGAAAATATATCTTTATGTAAGATATAAGATCAATAGTTTAGAGCTTTAAACTCAGAGAACTTACTATATTTTAAGACTTATGGTGAAATAAAATTCCACTCAGTGCTTTCGTTTCTTAAAAGTTTTAAGAATAATTCATATATATAATATATATATATATCTACTAATAAAAACGTCACTGTGATTAAGAATCGCAGTGTGAGAAGTTGAGGCTGATGCTCTTGGGGAGGACGACCTACTCTACCTGATGGGCCCGTTGGTGTAAATTTCAGCTTTCATCTCGTCTCTTCCAGAAACGTCTCCGTAGTCGCCCACTTTCCACACAGTGTAGTTCTTCACAACAGCACACGATTCGAAGAAGGAGCACGTGCCGCACTGGTTAAACTGCTCACACTCTGAAACAAAGGGAGAAGATCTTATTACCTGTGTAATGTTATGTTACTGTAATTAACCTTTAAGTGCTGTTGTGTTGCAAACTTGTTTAGTTTGAGACTCTTCAGACCAAATGCAATATCTCCCCCAATAATATCCTTTTTCTTTTTGTTTCTAAAACGACATTCCGGCCTTTAAAAGATGAAAAATTACTAAATAAAAAAACACTACAGGCAACCTTAAGGCGTCACTTCACAATATAACAACTAAAATGGATATACACCAAAAGGCCAAAAATACGTGGACACTTCTTTCCCGAGGGTTTTAATTTGCTGCTATAACAGAAGAAGTTCCACCAGATTTTGGACCTTGGCTGCAGGGATTTGCTTCCCCAAAGGTGTTGGATGAGGTTGACTTCTTCCACACCAAACTGATAAAACCATTTCCTCATGGACCCTGTCATGTTAACAAGAAAGGGCTGTCCCTAAAGATGGAAGCACTTTTGTCTTTAATATAATGTTACGCTGTAGCATTCAGATTTCCTTTATTGGAACTAAGGGGTCCAGCCCAAACCATCCAATAAATGACCATAAATACACAAACACACAGACTTTTGGCCATAAAGTGTAAGTTTAACAGAAGACAGAGCATTTTTACTTTGGTTTACGGCTTGGTAGTTGTTGCAGGTTTCATCAGGAATGCCTCGCTCGTGTGCGTAGGCGTAGACTCTCAGGTGATCACCTCCATAACAAGAGCCCGCCTTCCCACAGTCTATGACGTTCTGGACTGACAGGTAGGCCGACGGCCACGTTCCCCCGCGCTTGATGTTGATGCGGTCTCGCAGGAAAGAGTGACAATAAGAAATATCACCATGTTGAAACTGTAAAGTCGGTCTCTGCTTTCTCCTGGCAGCCTCCAGGGTGGATGCTGCTCTCCGTGCTCACTACACCACAGCTGCCACGCTAATGTGCTACTGTGAAGTCAACAGAGACAGCACAGTGTAATATCTACGTATCGTTCTGTGTGAACAAACTGTGGAATAAATACATATATTAAATACACATGATAATATGAATCCCATCTTCTATCCCATCCATCAATTCTTGTACTCTCCTGCCTCCATCCCTCCCTCCGTTGCCATGGATACCTGCTAGTGCACTGGTGGCTCCCATGGCCCAGCAGGACCCACAGTACTGGGGGATGTGCTGGTTCCGTGTGACGCTCACATAATTCTTCCCCTCGATGTTCCTCCAGTCCCAGGACGGAGGAAGGTCCGACACCTTCACATACTCGTGTGGACGAGCCTGTGTCCTAAAATAAGTAAAGGATGAGGCTCACGTGTAGCTGTGAGTGTTCGTGTCATCAAGACAAATCTGAACTGTCAGCCCTCTTAAGGAAGAACCACAGTAATCTTACAGTACATCTGCAATAATATATAGAAACACGTCATTTCACAGAACAGCCACAATTCAGTTATACATTCCCACAAGAGATGCTCTTTATTTACATCAGCTATAACCGTCAAGTTGAAATGAATAGTCATAGTCACTAAAAAGCTAAATGTCATTAAGTCTATTTCATCTAATTAATTTGCTTTAACTGAGTGTCCTTATTTGTCAAATTTACTACAATTACAGGTAATTAGTCATTAGATCATCCAAAGGAGTTCTGATTAATTTAATGGGTATTTCCACATTAATAGTATTAAATAATGATATACAGTTAAAGTAGCAGAGTAGAGAAAACAAACCCATGTTCATTATTATGTATTATTTTCCATATGACATGAAATATAAGTAGACTAGACTTATATTACTAACGTTACACCAGGGTAAGTTACTATGACTTATACTATATTAACGTTACCATTAAATCACTGCTGAATACAATATAAGCCGTGGAATATTTTAAGAACATTAAGACTGTACTTGTGTACTTGCAAATATGTTATAAGAAACACAGATAAAGGTTAAATATCCAATATAGTTTTTAAGAGTGTAACGTTAAACGTCTTAATCACAAAACCTGAGGAGGTAAACAACACGTCCAAATCATTAACCTGGAAAAAGTGAAAGTTCTCGTCACTCACTTGACGGAGTCTGGTCTGTCGTCTCTGAGAGGTTTGTAACAAGGCTCAGATAAAAGTGTGGAAGAGCTGATTTGCAGAGAAAATGATGCTAAACAAAACAGCAGCGGCGCGGCTCCCGAAGACGCCATGTTGGCTCCGCTTCCGTCATCTGACGCACACACAAAGCGCCCCCTCGCGGCACCTGCTACCATGACAACCTGCACTAAGCGCCATCACGCTGTGATAAAAAACAAAAAAACAAAAACAAACGATGCAAATACAAATAAAACCATGAAAAAGCATTGAAATATAATTTAAAAAAAGTTGTGAATCATGAAGTCATGAAGATGCTTTTATGACAAACGGATAAAACTGTAAATGTATATGAGGTTTGTCAAGAAGTAGAAGGAAAGAAGATTCAAATAAAACTTTATTTAACAACACAACACAGTGGTGGAAGAAGTACTCAGACCTTTTACCTAAGTAAAGGTAGAAAACCACAGTGTAGAAATACTCTGTTACAAGTAAAACCACTGCATTGAAAATGTTACTGTAGAAAAAGTACAAAAGTATTCCCATTAAATAAGTGAATAAGTATTGATGCATTAATGTGCTAAGTATTAATTCAATTCTGCAGTTGGTAAAGGTGGGGCTAATTTAAATGAGCAGATAAAAAGAAATAAATGTTTTGATGTGAAGTGTAAAGGCAGAGGTGGCGTGTAATACTCAAGTTACTGTTTTGAGATATGCCTTCTGGTACTTTACATAAATATATACTTTTTCACACTTTTTATATTTTAAAAGAATGTATCAGGGTTTATACTTCCTTGCCTCTGATGTCTCTATGTTTGCTTTTCACCAGTGATCAATAAATGTCCTCCAAATAAAATTGAGTGTTAGACCAGTGCAGGTTTTGCAGGCTCAGCAGGAAACTTTTAAATAACATAACAAGTTCCCAGTTACAGCACAATCACATTACACCTAATGCAGGGCCTGATGATTGGTCGTTGTTATTTTTATTGATAATATGCAGCTCTTAACAAGGTTATTATATCACAGGATGAAGCTCAACTTCAATCGAGGTCTATTTTTGTGAGGGAGGAGCACTATTGTTTGTGCTTTTAATGATTAAAACTAAAATCAGATCAGATGTGCATTAGGCGCCTAATGAACCCTCAACAGGAACACTAGATAAATCACTCACCAGTTGTTATTTGTTGTGTGATCCATCTTGAGATTGTGGTCTTTCTCCTGATGATGATCATGTACTGTAAAAGCTATTCGGCAGTAAGAGGAAAGGATGTTTGTGAGTTGATGTCAGTGTACACTGCAGAAGATGGGCTCTCTGCTGGGTCCCAAACCCAAATATATATAAAAAGGTTTCAATCCACTGTTGTATTTAAAACACTGAGAGGCTTTAAGGGTTCGAACTCCTCCCTGTTTAAAGGGAAAAATGTTACAAACTGCAGTGATGAAAGAAGAACATTTACTCAAGTACCTGTTCTGTACTTGATTGTTAAATGCGACTTATGAAAAGCTTAAAAAATATGATTATACTTTTATAATCAAATGAATATATGTGATATAAATATATATACATAGTTATAATCAGAAGGATTTTTTAAAGGAAAATACCGTACTTACATTTATTCGACAGCTATAGCTGCATGTTACTTAAGTTTGCAAGTAAAGATGTTTCACACAAAACACACATCAGTGCAATAATAATAATTATTCAGTAATATAATAATACTATTTCTAAAGATGGCCATTGTGGATAATAAGCACATTTACTTTTGGTACTTTGAGATACATTAAAGGCAGGACTTTACTTGCAATTAAGTATTTTCTACACTGTGTTGTTGCTCTTATTTAATTTTTCCATGTAAAGGAATTATCCACTGCTACTTTGCTTGTGCTCTTTCCAGCTTCACATATAACTCACAGCTGAAAACAAAGTCATGTTGGAAGTCATTCTGAGAAATGCAGGAAATCGCTGGTACAGGTCGCTGCGAGAGGCTGAGGTGCCACGGAAATATAAACAGCACCTCATCGCCAAGCAGTCACTGGATCATGAGTCTGAACATCAGAAATGATATATGTGACAGTGAGGACGGGGAGGTTGTGTGTTCCCAGAAGGAGTCGCTAGCCTCACATGATTTATTAGCTTGCATTTAAAGCTTGTGAAACCTTTAACAAACAAACCTAACCCCAGCTGCTAGATGAAAAGATAACAAACAGAGTAAAGAGTTAGAATTCTGGGCTGAAAGGTCATTCACGTCTGACTGAATCTTATTTACTAAAAGTGTATTTTAATCGCAGACAACGTTCCTCCTCATCAAGTCACTTACTCTGTGTTTTCTCCGAGACAAGACACCGCCTACTCGTCCTAAGGAGTTTTCTGTGTTGTGAAACAGGACGTTGTCCGCTGCAGGACCAGAGGAATGAAATCCCGATGGTCTTTGACCTCTTGGATCGTTGCTGCTGTTGCTTAAAAGCTAAACGCCTCTTCGCTTTGAGGCGTCTTCAGAAGCACAAACAGCCCTCAATAATACATGGCCTCATAGCATAAGGCTGCTCTTCAAACTGAGTGCTGTAAACCATTCAGGATGTAATGTTACAAACAACCCAGGGGTAATACAAAACATCTGTCAACACATCAGCTCGTTCTGAGACATCCTGTGTGCATTAACATGAGTATCTTCCTGCCTGCTAATGCTGAGGAGATACAAGCCCTGATGACACCACTAAACCTGCTATCCTCTGTGAATGAATGCCAGTATCCATCTTCAATTTACAATAATAACACTGCTTCTAAAGCTGGTCTCTCACATCCAGGCAGGCGAGTTTAGCTCTGTCCATTTGTCTCTTCTTTTCAAAAGTCAGGTATCACATCTGTATCTGATGCAGCGGCCGCTCTTTGTGATTGACGTGAACATCTTTTCGAATGATAACGTCGCTCGATGAATAGCCATTACACCCTGTACAGGCATTCATGGTTCCCAAAGGATGAATCCTACTGACTTTGGCGAGCCCCTGACTTTTTTGTCTAGCGCCACCAGCAGGTCACAATGTTCTCTTATCCTGTGAAATATCTCAAAAAATGTTGTAGACACATTCGTCATCCCCCAGATGTTGGATCATACTGACCTCTGTGATCTTCTGACTTTTCCTCTGGTGCCACCGTGAGATTGACGTTTGTGATTTTGAATGGATGAGATGTGGCACACACATTCACGTGCCCCTCAGGATTGATTGCAATTAATTTAGTAATCCTTTCATCATTGTGTACCTTTTCAGCTGTGATAGCAGCTCGGAGATTTGCAATTTTCGTTGGTCCACCACTTGGTTCAGACTGAATCATCTGAACAGCTGCTGGCTGGATTGCCATCAAATTGTCAGATATTCATGGTCCACAGAGGAACAGTCCTAATGACTTTGTTGATCCCCAGATTGTTCCTCTAGGGCCACCATTAGCTTAACTTGTGGTTTTGAGTGAAATGTCTAGACAACTGTTGCATGGATTGCCTTGAAATTTGGTAAAGATGAATTCTGATCACTTTGATGATCCCCTGACTTTTCC
Source organism: Nannoperca australis (assembly GCA_036023655.1). NCBI lineage: Eukaryota > Metazoa > Chordata > Actinopteri > Centrarchiformes > Percichthyidae > Nannoperca > Nannoperca australis. The sequence goes on along the minus strand of JAVQJD010025913.1, from coordinate 30,119 downwards.
TTCATCAGGTAAAACTTCAGTATGTTCAATACTTTGATGACCAAAAACCCTCAAAAACGTTCCCATAAGCCTCAACTGTACTCCGTATTTTGTGCTAATTTGTTTGAATGCATCTTATACATCAGCTTGTTAGCATGCCGGTGTTAGCATTTAGCTCAATTACAGCTTCACAGAATCTACAGCCACCAGTGTGGCTGTAGATTCTTATCCTTGTTACATATAAAAACTGCCGGGTTTGCAGCCTGATTAACATGTATTTGTATGTTTAACCAATGAAGTTTTGTCACAATTTGAAGCGAGAAAAGATCAAAGAATAAACCAACATGTGTGTTAAAACTCATGAAGCAACCATCACCGAAACGACCACAGGGTTGTACAGTACATCTGTCTGAATTCCAAAAGAGACGATCTGCCCACAGCCACCGCACATAGACACTAAAAAGCCCACTTAAGCAGAGGCACCTTTAGAGTGCATGGAAAGTGCATCCATGTAAATATTGAAAACTCACACAGTTTGGATTTCACTCACGGATCAATATTGAGGCAATTTGGACGTTAATCTAATTTGCACTTCGGTTTTCTTCTTTGCAAAAGCTGCTGCAGACTGGCAGCGTGGGATCTCCAGTAAAATTACAACAAATTCAGCATTTAGAAAGATTGTCACCAGATTCACATGACTATTTGAGGCTGCCAGGGTTTCTGTGCCGTTAGGTTTTCAATCAATACTCCATTTATCCGTATAATTGTCTCCTTTTGCAAGTATTTTTTGGACAGACTAGACAGAAAGGACTATTTTTTGAAAAAGAAAAATCACTGTGATGTAGTTGAAAGCTCTAGAAAAAGCCAATACATTGACCTTGAACTGAAATTATTTTTTAGCTGTTGTTTTCAAAAATGACAGGTACCAACTGTGATGTTCAGAAAAATAGTTCCAAACTTTACAGAATCATATCTGTAAGAGTGCTGTCGTCATTTCATCAACACAAATCTTATGTTTCCAACTGTCTTTTATCAATTAAATTTACTATCAATAAGTACAATTTTAAAATCATTATATGCTGCAGGTTTGGGATTTTTCCTTATTGGAACTAATGGGCCCAAGATTAAAAGGTCCCTGAACCTGTGTAGACAGATATATCCGAACACCTTTGGGCATAAATGTATTTCTGCATAATTTTTAACACTATTGCCAATAAAAGGGCACAAATTAAGTACAGAACCACTATCTTAACATGTCCTTGACATCAAGATGACATTATTGCTGCTGTCAGACGTATCTTTTATATTTTTTTACTTTTTAGCCTTACTAGCAGCAAGGCTCTAAGGTTGGTAACGTGGTTTGGTCCAGACTGAAATGGATTTCCATGAAATGTGGTACAGACATTCATGTGCCCCTCATATCGAGTTGTAATAATTTAAGTTTTCCTCAGACTCTTCCTTTATTGACATCATTAGGTCAAATTCCTGATTTGTACTTTTTAAAAACATGGTAAACTAAGATGGTCAACACTATATCTGCTAAGCATCTGCATGTAAGCATTGTGATAATGAGCATATTCGCTCAAGCAGCACTGTGTCCAAGTAGAGATTCACAGAGCCGATATTGAGGCTGTAAACTAACAGTCAGAAGAGATTCAGAAAGATTTTAACTTAAAAAAACAACACTTTTCTTGCTTGTTGAAATCTTTCTGCTCAGCTGGTTTTAGACTCACGGTTTCTTCCTTTAAGCTTTAAGAAATGACATGCAATGCACACATTTGGAGGACTCAAAAGCACAAGGATCCAATATAAAGCAACACAGTTGCTGTTATGATAATTTGGACAGGCAGTCGGTAACAACTGACCTGAACCTTCCCTGCGTAAACCTGTTGTGTCCATTTGGCCCCGAGAGCTTATCAATAACGCCCTCTCTCACGAATCGAATGAATAATGGATCAAAGACAAATGTTACTTAAGATTCACATTCATCTGAGGGATTAGATCAGCAGGTCCGGACTTCAAACAGCTGAAACAAATCGAGCGCTGACATGTTCTGAGGTTGGTTATTGATTATGGCTGGCTGCAGTTCGGGGCCTCACGGGTGACTCCGACTGCTCCCACATGGCCGCTGCAGCAGAGGATCCAGCCGGTCTGGATTTCCAGGGAAAAGTGAAAAAAAGCTTCAGGGCAGAGCTTGGCAGAAAGCACGTTGATGATCTCTCAAAGTCAGCTTTTCCCTCAGCATTTAGCCGTTTATTTTTCTTATTTTCATAAACCGAATCCATTTAGGTGATTAGGCCAAACGATGATTCATGATTCATCACATCACAAGCGGGACCTTTGCTGCTTTAAGTGCCCTGTGTTTTCCACGTGGAGGGTCATCTGGCTCAGCCCTGACGGCTCCCATCATACCTTGCTCTGCGCCGGCCTAATGCACTTTGGAGGAAACAACAGCATGAATCATTGTCTTGTCAATATAGTCATTAAAAATATCAAAGCATGCAGGATTGATTGGTTTTAATTGTATGTTAATGCTCCAATTAAAACTTGGCCACTCCTCTTTATTTCTTTTAAGTAAACATGAGGTCAGCGCTCCTCGAAATATTCTCAAATGCAGTTTAATTCAATAGTGGTAAATAACCTTAAGTGGAGTTAAGAGTTTGATATCTAGCAAATGATGGAAAAACCAGTTCCAGTAGTTTCAACATTTATATTTTCCCTCCACTACATTAATTTACATTTTTAGTTTTTTGTGGTTACTGCAAAAACATACATTTTGCCTCAAACCTGATCATTTTGTAAGTAGGAAGATGAATTTGTGTCCCAAGAGACAAGAATAAGCATAAAACTGATCTGTGACGTTAATGTAATGAAGAGCTTTAAAGTGAGGAAAATAAATGTGTGTGTTGGCGCACACTTGTTTCCATTATTTAAAATTTTAGCCCAAATAAATGCTGTGTGAGTTAACATAAGTTCACAGTTCACAGTGGAGGCACTACAGGCATCTGTCTTATTGACATTTTACCAAGGATGTTCTTTTTATTTCCAATTTCAATGACTCATAGCTAAAAATGAGGCGTTCGCATACAATTTACAAGACGAAGAATCTACAGACATGCTGTGAGCCTGAAGTGGCCTACAGTGGTGCTTTGAGCTAAATGCTAACGTTGATGATGCTAACATGGAGAAGTTTAGCAGGTGTAATGTTTAGCAATTTTAACCATCTTAGTTTATTATGTTATTTCGCTTCACGGTGGCACCAGAGGAAAGTTGAGGAATCAACAAAGTCAGTAGGATTCATCCTCTGGGAACCATGAACATCTGTTCAAAACTGTGTGACAATCTCAAGTAAAAAAGGGACACACTGAATGGTTTGATGAGCACAAAAACAATGTGAATCATAGGATTATAGATAAAAGGACAATAATTAGTTAGTTGGTTTAACAGGATATTTAAACATTAAAGTCAATTTGATCAACTTTGTTCTTAAATGTAACATTATTACTGTCGCAGCTCTGCACATTATCCCAAAGACAACTAACAGCACAATGATGCAAATCAACTTATGTCTTCAGCATTTTGGGGGGGGGACAAACTGATCTGAGCCACGATACACGTCTCAAGTGTTTACTCAGCATGCGACTGGTTTAGATGTAATCAGAGAATGTTTTTGCTCTTAATTATTTCAAGAACTGAAAACATATTTGGTAAAATCCTTTTTCCTGCCTGCAAGGGGACACGTGACAGGCCTGTTTTGTGGTAACAAGGATCAGACTGAAAGTGGATGTGCTGCTTTCTGATGGCTGCTTTCAAACCAGTAGGCGTCGCTATTTCTCTCTAATGAACAGCTGGACAGGAAATCTGAGGAGGCGCAATGATCTGTGAACGTCTCATGACATTTATAAGATCTTCCTGGAAGTGGTCGTGCTTATTTTAATGTTTATAGACTTAAAGATGCAGAATAAATACTGAAATGTGAGTAGATATTTTCGTAAAATCAAACTAAAGTTTTGAATTTGGGAGACGTTATCTTTTAATACTGGATGCGATATTTGCATCCATCTCCGCGTCCCACCTCTTACTTCCAATTATTCCAGGAGGCTGGACCGGCAGTCAGACAAAGTCTTCTGATTGGCTGAATCATGTGTCAATCACAGACTCCTCCTGTAGCCTCCTGTTGGCAAATACAATCCGCACCAGAAGTCAGAAAGTCAAATCCACCAACGGGACAAACCGGGAAGGATAAACTATCCGGTTATTGTGAGTGCTTCTGCCACGCGTTACAGCACAGAAGTTAAACTGGACCTTCTTTTATTTTAAGCGTGACTTTTCAGAGTAGCTTTTGTAGTAATTAAAAGGAGGTTAATTGGACTTGTTGGCTCCTTTCTCTGGCATTTTACGCGCTGTGCCAGCGCACCTGAGTTTATGCGGCGTTAACATGACTTTAATGCATCTGACTAAACTATCACGGTGAAATTACTTACCACTGACATGCATGTTGTGGTGAACCTTGGAAAATGCGCAATCTTTCGTTGTGGAATAACCTCCGGAGTCCAGGTGTCACCAGGGAGAGCTGATGTGGCCATTTGGAGGAGCGCGCCAGTCTGATGTCAACCGGGATTTGACAGATTTTGTGATGCAAGATAAACCTTAGAGAGACAATCCTCGGCGACTTTTACCCGGATTCAACACGGAGCCATGGCCTCGCAGGTGGTGTGCGGGCTGGTCTTCAGGTTACTGCTGCCGCTGTGTCTTGCAGCAGGTGAGTTCTCCACTTTTTACGCATCTTAATTGGTTTGACGTGTGTGCGCCAGGTGGGGTTTGTTGATTGATCGATTAATCGTTTATCTGACACTTTTCTATATACATTCCAATATAAATGTAATGTTTGAGGAAGGCTGTAGTATATATTTAACTTTACTGTGACTGTCTTTGTTAGTATTTTTGGCTACATGAGTTTTCCTACTCGTGAAAATCTGTGGAATGAATTCAAAATCTCAGGTTTCCCAGTACAAACCTGAAGTGTTTGAGTATGTAGAATATTGAGAGCAGGAATCGCACATAATTGTGTGAAAATGTTGTGTTTGCAATGATGATTCGTGACCTGCCCCATGGTGTTGGGGGTCACAGTTCATCCCTCACCCCGTGCTCTAAAACTGAGAACCAAACAAAAGCAATAGACTGCACAGAGTCACCCGCCAGCTATGATATATATATAAATATATATTACTAACCGGAACAGCGGTGTACCTGGCTGTCACCTTTTTATTGGATTTGATAAAGGAAACCCAGCCGACAACAGAGCGTCCAGTCACAGCAGAGTGTGCGTCAAAAGCAACCTTTTGGAGCCTCCGTACTCTGCATGAAGTTTATGTCTACAAATGTCTGGTATATAAAAAAATAGACAAATAAATGTAGTTTATTCTCTTTTTAAAGTCTCAAATGCTAAAATAATCAAATCACAAATCAGTTTTTAAAAAACAGAACAATTCCTTTTAGGTTTGTAGGATTGTTCAAACAGTGAATCAAACTGCAGTTAAACTGTCATAAGTTATATGTTATCTAATTGATTCCTGTGGTTTTCAGTGTGGTTTCAGTCTATTAATGAATCTTCAGTGTTGTTATTGATTGTTTAGCTGCTGACTGGACATCCATGCCTGTAGTGTTAATACTGTTCATTAACATTTATATTGCCTTGACAGCGTTGGAGCTACACTGTGGTGTTTGACATTCCTCAGAGTTTTAGTCAGCATTGGAGTTTTTTGCTTTGTTTACAGCATTTGTAACTTTGTTAAGGAAAGTGCTTTTACACAGATGTACTCATTGTTGCTGTGCTGGTGAATGTTTGGTATGATTCACTCTTTTGCTGTGCAGAGTTAGAAGATGACTCATGGTCAAACTTGGCAGTTTAATTTGAACTTTTAGCAGCTTTCAACAGCCGGGATAAGAGCTCATCTTTGGAGCTGATTTGGAGTTTGCGGAGATGAAGCTCGAGGTATGATCGCACCTTGCAGACTCTATTAAATGCATTGCGGTCTCTGTGTAAGACTTATTGGGGCTGAGGTACTTTTAAAGCTAACAGCATGCTTTCCATAGATAAGACCCACTCAGTACCACCATAATGCATCACTGGACAGCCCGACGCCCCCCCTTTATTTCCAAAGGCAATTGTGAGGCCATGCATTGTCTCCATTAATTTGTGGAAAGTCGTTTTAACAGTATGAATTAATAATGCGGTTGTGAGGGAGAGAAGAACTGCCTTCCCTTTTATCGTAAACATACCTTTAATATTTTATGTTTTTTCAAAGTGCAAAATGAGCACTTGTCGTTCACTGCAGTGTGTACACAGTAACTGACAGGATGAAGGAAATGTAAAGTGGAAAGAAGGGAAGTATACAGGAACAGTTAGACATGAGAGAAGGTATTTCTGTCATCAGCGTCACATGACTTTCCTTTATTATTTCAGTTTGATCTCATCTTAATTAAAACTAAATGGGTTTGGAAGAAGATTGTTGTTTTCTTTCTTTATTATATGTTCCACCTATGGCTGGAATATCATTCATCAAGTTTCTTTTCTTCATTTCTTTGTTTTGGTCCATATTTTCGGCTGTCATGACACATGTTTTTGGGGCAACATAGGATCAAAAAAGTATATTATTTGGCTTCTCAGTGCTGCATAAGCAGAGAGGAAACACGGCACAGGACAGCAGATGTTATCTGATGCGAAACACCTACATCATTACCTTTACTGTACATGTTCAGGAGTGCAATATATGTCGCTTTTCTCCAGTGTCCCACTGACAGACTTGTCTACTGACGTTACATAGTCTGTGTTTCCTGTTGGCCATCTGACAGCACCTCTATTGAAAAGCACAGAACTGTTGGACGCATGTGTGCACAGTCCCTTTACCACACACACACACACACACACACACCTGCACACAGCTACAGTTTTGCTGATCAAACAGGCCGCTGTTTATGTGTTTACTGGCATAGTTTGGAGTGTGAACATTATTATGAGCATGCACTCGCACCAAATGTCTGATCTGATATCAAAAGCAGCAGGTCAGCTGTGTTGAGTCAGTCAGGTTGCAGCAGATTAAAACACTGAAGCAAACAAAGGTGGACATGCAGATGATTCCCTGCTGGGAGCATCACTTCATACATTCGGTTTTAATTTGAACTTAAGACAGAATACATTCGCACAAACATTGCTCTATAGATGATCAGATCACAAATCTTGAGGCGGACACAGTTGGCACCATAATGATGGTCCACAGGAGATGGGATTGTGTAAAAATGATATGATTATTATTATGATTATGTTGAGCTGAGCACACACTAAAATGAAAACATCAGATGTAGCCAAGTAGACATTAGCCACAATATTATCATTCTTAGACCTAAAAGAATCTGAAAACTGTTGTTCATAAGATGAACAGATATGAGGTTATCTTGATACGAGTGGCCTTGTCCCCAGCCCGAGTGTGTGGCACTAACCCACATCTAAAACACTTAAATTAACACTTGTAGCTTAAATTAGAGTTAAACAGATCCTGGTTTGTTGATTTTGCTCTCTTTGACGTTATATAAATATAATATCCTCTTACAAACAAAATGTTGAATTCATAAACAAACAAAAATAAAAACACTCTTTTGCTCAATTCAATACACTTTAACTGCCAGTGTTAATTGTTGTGGTATGACCAACAGATTATTCTAGCTAATGTTAGCTAGCTACCGGTAAGTTAAAGTTAGCAAATTTCAGTTGACCTGGCTCTTCTATACTTGTGCTTTTGTTATAGCACTACTTATGTAGCTATAGTGTTAACCTTTATACTCTAACTGTCATGTGTAAGCAAAAGTTACATTTATATAGTTTTATTTAACTAGCACATGGCTTTGAGCAGCTCCTAATCACACTAGCTTAGTGTTAGTTAGCTTGTAGATAGCTAGCTACAGTAAGTTATAGTTAGCTAGCAAAATGCCTAACAGACATTTTATCATAAAATTGAATAGTAAAGCAACAGCAAATAATTTTGATAAGTGACACATTTTCCAAGTGAAAAATGTACAAAATACTTATGAAATGTGAATATTTTCAGGCTTTCTTTACTCTGTGTTAGTAAATTGAGCGTGTTTGGATTTGAACTGTCGGACAAAATGAGGCATATTAAAACCTCAAGCTGCTCTAGTTGCTCCAAGAACATGTCATGTCATCTGAGAGGTTTATTTTTTACCCAGTAACCAGTTTATCTTTGTTAAAATCAGTATAAACTTCAAGTTTCATGCTCTTTTGAAAAGGGTAAACCTCTTTACAGTGGTGGTAGATTTGATGTGGTATGCTCTTTATTATTTTCTTCAGAGGGGTTTAAATTCCTCGGATATCTCCCAGTGCTCGGTCTTGCCAGGCACCGCACCACCTTATCTTCTATCATGACATTTATGTTTTATGTTTTTGGGCTCAAACTCTGAAGTGACTTGACCTTGATTTCACATTTAAGGCTGGCTCACTTCCCTTATGTTTAGGCTTTGTGTGGCTGTAAAAAAGCTTTTACTGGGAGAGACAAAGGCCTGAGTCAGACGTGAATGAGGAATTTTTGCACTGATCTGATGTCTGAAAACAACAGCAGTTTATTTTCATTCCCCGTGTAAAAATCCTAAAATGGTGAGTCATACAGCGGAGGAGCGAATGGTCAGGAAGACTGCGGTCAAGTGCCTGCAGGCTAGCAGCGGGAGCAGAGCCATGCAGATACAGATAGATTATCTATATCTCATCACAGTATTGATACAAAAGGACTTATTTACTGTAGATTTGTACCTCTAAGCAGATGAGTAACGGAGACAGCGGACTACAGCTTGGGCAAAATAGGGAGGTTTAGAGCTCATTTAAGGCCACATTTAAAGAGGAAAGAAAATGAAGTGGGTGGGGAAAGTAATGGTGTAGTGTGAGACGAAGAATTAAAGACTGAGTCATTCACTCTAGAGGCTTAGACTGAAAAAAGATCTCACCTACTTAGTTTGAAAAGGAAACCACAAAAATGATGAACAATAATGATAAAGTGCTTTTTTATGTTGCTGTATGGGTGCTTGGACTATCTGGCATATCAAGCATTTGTACTTGAAACTTAATCACACAGATGTTGGTGGTTTTCTCAAAGATGACAGCTCCCCCATTACACTTATTAACTTTTGTGTTCATTGGTCTGTATCTGAACACAGAGAGAAAACAAGGAGGTTCACTTACCTCAGGGCTCCAGCAAGGGAAAAGTCAGAGCCAAGTCAAATGTCAATGAATAGGTCCATTGAGTGTGCAAAGATAAATAAAAGCACAATTTTCAGCAGTTAACTGTAATTTTTCAGTAGTTCAAGACCAGTTGCGATATCTGTGACTGAGACGGTAACTCACGCAGCCGCCCGGGTTGTAAACTTTGTGCTTGTTGATATAACCGCAAAGAAAAACTCAGACTGAAGGTCAGACTGTGTCCACATTTCGTACAAAGTTTCTGTGTACTTCCCTCCCTGCCGCACTATATGTAAGGCGGGAAGGGGCTTATCACATATTTCGTGTAAACTGTGAGTTGTCAGTGTTATGGGAAATATTATTTGAGCAGATTTTACGGCTGTAAAAAAAAAGAAAGTACTCAGAATGAGCTTCATGCACAGGGTTCAGTGGTGTAATGGGTAAGTGTTTGCTGCAGTGTGGTTCATTTTGGATGCGTTAATTGATGTTCAGTCAGCAGGTGATGAGAGCCGTTTAACTGGTAAAAGCCCCGATCAGGGCAGATGGTCAGTCTGGCTCGGGGGAAATGAGGTGCGTTACAGATCAATACATCAATGAATGGTTTTTGAGAGTCATGTTGGCACTTAAGCGTTTTAACTTTCATCATGAGCTCAAAAGACTTCCTTCATGGGCCTGGACTGTGTGTGTGTGTGTGTGTGTGTGTGTGTGAGTTACATAATCCAGTGTCATGTGCAGTGACACATCCTGCATTAAACTCAAGCTTCACCAAATTTAAAGCAACTAACAATTCTATTCATAATCATTTAATTGGGAGATGAATTTCTCTGTAAATCTGATAATTATTTGTTTTTTAAAATGTAAATCTGGAAGATATTCACGTTACAGTAATTTATAAAACAGAGAAAAGTGGCAAATGCTCACATTTGAGAGGCTGGAACAAGAGAATGTTTTACTTAAACAATAAATAAATTATCAAAAAGTTGCTAATTAATTATTATATTAATTACTATTTGTTCTAATAGCTAATTAGTAGCTAATAGCTCTAAAGGAAATAAAATGCTAAGTTTTTTAAAACAAATAATCACTAAAGAACCCATTTAACAGTGTTTGTGTGTGTTTTTATTTTACTCACACTAAAATGAGCATTGGTCTTTCATCTTATATCCGTAAGATGAATCACTCAAATAAATGAAATGAAAATACAATTATAAAAAAATTAGGGGAATGTAGGAAATGCAAAATGAAAGTAAAAATATTACAGAAACGTTAAAATAATCAGCATTGGCTACCAAACTGCGACCAGAAAAGATGACCGGTCATGACATTTCGAACTCTGCACGCTCCGAGAGGCTGTGTTTTCATTTAAAGCTCTGGCAAAAAAAAGTTATATATTGCTGTATTCAAAACTCAGGAGTACATCATGCATTTTAGGGGCATCTGCTGCAGGACGCCTCTCTGGAAAAGCAAAAAAGTTTTATCATAAATAAAAAAAGATCCAGTTTCAATAATGTTCACAGTCCATGAAACGCTCCGGGATCCTTGCAAAATAAAATCTTTGCACGTGATGTAAAGCTGTGATGTTGCTCTGCAGCACGGAGACCGCATGCTCAGTTAATTCTCTCTCTTAACACCCAGAGACTATCAATGTGATTACTGTACTTCAAAATCAAATGTCAGTTCCCTGAGTGACTAAATTAAGCTCGGGCTCTTTTTGTGATGCAGGCCAGATGAACAGATAAAGAGGTTTTTGAGTGGAAAGTTGGGTTTAGATGAACGTTCTGGCTTTTTATTGCAACGTGCAGCTTTTCTACACCAGGAACAACTTCATGTTTCACCACATGTTTCTCTCAAATGTGTGTTTAGTTGATCTCAGTGACGACTCCTGACCAGGCAGCTTGTTGCCAGCTTCCGAACTTTATTTACTGTTAAACGTTATGTAATGCACTCAAAGCAATATTGAATTAGTGGTGTTTGAATGGAGTACTGTTGTTGTTTATTTGGATCAAAATGTGGATTTGCTGTTCAATATGTATTTGTGTCTTTGTTTCTGCAGCTTGCCTGTTCAGGTACAATGCCCTGTCCTTCGTCTACCTCATCTATCTCCTGCTTCTTCCACTCTTCGCAGAGCCCACGAGCACGACAATGAAGGGTAAGAGCTGTTACGTAACTCTCTTTGAAGCTTCACACGTTCGATGGCTTTGGCTTCGGCCATCGCCTGGAGAATCTTGACTGTTTCCCAAAAGCCTCCAGTTTGAATTGCAGTATTGTTCTCTGTAATGTAAACCAGCCCTTCTCAAGGGGACTTGAATTTCCTTGAGATGAGGATGGATTTGGCACATAGTTCAGTCCGTGAAAGGTAATATCGGTTAGTGCGGGCACGAGTCCATTTGTAATAATAAAAATGATCCATGGCTGGCCAGATCTGAGATAGAAAGATGTGATCCATCGAGGCCAGATCTCGTGTCCAATTGATGAAAATTAACATTTTAGTTTTAAGTTACGTTGATCTGAACAGATCATTTTCATATAAATATATAAAAACAGAAAACACAAGCTTTACAGTTGAGGAAAGAAACCCGAAAAGAGCCTGTAAAATATCCTTCAGAGAAGGAAAAAAGGAAAATTGGGACGAGGGCTGTTTTTGATAATGGCTAACCACTTCAGTTATTGAAGGGTGATATAAAAGTTGCTCCTAAGGCTCCACTGATTCTTTAGATGGGTTTCATTTCCTAATACCTTGATCTGATCTGCGTGCGATCCGCATTTGACACGTGTTATTGGTTAATTTGGCCGATGTGAAGCTCTTTGGTACTTTGGTTTAGAAAAGAAGAGAAGAGTTCAGGAAATGAAAGCCACCCCTAAAGCTGGTAAAGTAGCTTCCACATTGTCCTTCGACAACTACAAGATCTCCAGAGGAATATAAATCACAGTTGACCTCTGAGGCTGAGGTTTTTGAGAAGTGACTGAGGGTGATGAATGTGGGATTGCGGTCGGCAACTTCAGCTGCGCCTTTATGCACTCCCCTCGCCGCAAAAATACTAAACATAATGTGGGTTTCTGTAGGGGACCACATTGAGCGTTTAATAATACATAAACCCATATAAGTGGAGGGAACAACATCCAGTCCGAGAGCTGTCTCTGCTCGTCTCCAGCTGAAATAACAATCAGGAAGTAGAGGAAGACGAGGGGGAGAGGGAGAGGAGGGAGCAGAGAAAGTGGACCACTTACTCTCTCATCAATAGTTAAAGAGAGAAGTCTTCTAGTAAAGCTCAATGATCAAGTATCTGATAGCTGTTGACTTCAAACATGCTTCAACACATGGCAGTTAAAAGGTCTCTTCTGGCCGATAAGGATGTAAAAATGATATCAGCAGAAATACAAGCAACCCCTGTAAACTAATTATTAAAAGTAATTCTCAGTAATTTAAAGATCTAATTTAATCACTGAAGTTGACGTGATCTTGAACCAGCTTATGTTCATGAAACCTTTTACCCAGACGTTGTTGTGTTTACTGTGGAGCGATCATGCAGCAGAAAGCAGAAACACAAAAGAAGTGTATCACACGTGTAATTTGCCGCAGGCTCTTCCAGTGTAACACCTGCCAGAACATATCCCATCTGTCTGCCTCACCCGTCTGTCATCAGGGAGGCGAACTGCAGGCTGAAAGAGCCACAGTGTGAGGAAGTTTCAGAGAGCAGGGTGTTTGGAACAGGACTGTTTGGGACTGACAGGAAACTATAATCATTGCAGGTTGTTGTAGGTAAATATTTGTCACATTATTGAAGGAATAAAGCATTTGACTTGGGCGCCAGATCATTTTAGAACATTTTAAATAACAGCTGGCTGTGGTTGAGCATGATGATTGCCAAATTGAATTTGTACGGTAAATGATCAATTATGAACTGTGAAAATTAGTGTTATGTAATTATTATCATCATAATCTGTATAGTTTCAACTTGTCCCCCTGGCTGTGGTATATTACATTTTAAAAGTTAGAAACCTGCTGTATACATCCAGAATAAAACACTCACGGTACAAACTAAACTAAAACACAGAGAGACACACACGACATTTTTGAGGGATTGAGCTTAATTCAGTGCTTTTGTTTTGATGGTCTGTTTCATTTTCTCTCTTGAATCTTAAAGGACATGCAACAGTTAAATCTGTAAAGTTAATTTAAACCAAATGTTAAACATGAATAATTCATTAGTTGTAATTAGCTTTAAAAAGCCACAGCAGTGCAGTGTGCCCAAGAATAAGTCAGTGTACAAGACTCCAATCCCAACATCTTATGCAACTTGTTGTTGTTTTTTGTGATTTACTCTCTAATGTCATAATTGCAGCTTTTGGCTCAACATCACCCTGAATGCTTTCAATTCTCCGGGGAAGTTAACACAATCTAAACAGTTGCTCTCATATGGGCAGCAGGCATTTTAAGAGCCTTTACAGTGGGTGCTATGTGCCTTATTGAATGGGCACGGACATGACAATCTCCCCTTGGGGAGTCTTTTAGTACTGTTGCATGAATATGTATAAATATTTGATGTTATGGATGATTTTATCAGGTTCATATTTTAGCTAGACTTTGGACAGAGGCTGTAATGCAAATCCTAGTTTGGCTTTTTTATTTTTATCCATCTTTGTCATACATTTTTAAGACCTGAGACGATTTTGATTTGCTTTGGGGTTCAAAACATTTCACCTCTCTGACGCCGTGATGTGGCAAGACCATGTGGTTAAATCAGGTATTAATGTCGTCAAATGGATCCACTTCTCTGATTGATTAGGGGAAAAGCAGCAACTGTTCAAACTGAGCAATGCCCTCTGTTTTGAAAGCCTTTAAAAAAGTGCTCCTGGTACACTGTTTTAAAACTGAATAATGAAGCGAAGAGAAATACTAACTCAAGATGAGGGTCAGGCAACCAAGACAGATGGCCGTCACACAACAAAAATGCTCTATTAGAAATAGGAAAGGGGGGGGGGCAGAGCCAAAGCAGTTGGTTGCCCAGAGCCTCAGGTCCAATTTGGACGCAGGAGCCCGCTAACAGTCCTCATACCTCCACATTTACAGGCGTTCTTTTCCCTCTTTGTGAAAGCCCAGGGAATTGAAAAGGGAAATTGGCACAAATCGTTTTCACTTCGCTGTTGAATTTGCCTGCCGTGGTCTGGTGTTGCACACATTTGATAAGATTAGCCCTCGACGGCCTGAGTCTCACAGTAGCGTTTCGCCTTAGCCAGGATATTGTGCCAAACGCTATAATAAAACTTCCCCTGCAAGGATGCAGTAAATTTAATGAGATGGAGCTGTTGCCCCGTGAGGAACCAGTGGACCAAACCGTGTAGATTATGTGGGAGAACCTAATCTTTCAGGGCGTTATTGTCATTTCTACCTCAACGAAGAACAGCCCCATCAAGCTTATTCTTCCATGAGGATGAACATTTAAATTTTCGCAGCAAGCAGGGGTCCGAAAAAATCCTATTGTAGAGAATAATCACCATAACAACTCCTGAAATTATCCCAAATACCTGTAGGTGCACTATAAAAAAGCCATGTGTGAAACAGCTGTGGCAGCTCTTCACACTCTCATCCTTCCCTCCCAAGATCAGCAATGTACGCTGCCAGCGGTGTTATTTACTTACATTATAGAGACACTGGGTCAGTCGACACCTACAGTATGTGTTGCTGTTACGGTCTTGGACAGCCGAGTCATTTCTTTTCAACACGAACAGCCACCAAAGCCAGAAATCAAAGAATCACATCTGGTATAAAGGCTGGTTTTGCTCCTTCTACGATGAATTGAAGACTTTGAGAGAATTGGAGGTCTTGTGGTCCACCATAATGCTTATTTGACTTTTCAACAGAAATAAGCTGTGCTCTCTGATATTGTTGCCAGGTCTTAGCCAGGATATGTATCGTGATCCACAGAAAATCCTCCCTGGGTGCTCTCCCAGTCACCTCCACCTTTTTTTTTTCTTGATGTAATGAATATGAATCCACAACTCGAAAAAGATTCAAATTTCACCTCATGTTAGACAACGTTCTCTGTGTCTAGAAAAAATAACCAGCAAAGAGACTTTTCTCTGGGTTTCAGTGCATGAGCGGCAGAAATAACATGTGGAAATCCTTAAACTGAGTGGTGGTGGTGAACTCACTGTAGCTGTTCTCCTCCTCCTCCAGGCCACACAGGGCGTCTGCTGCAGTCCCTCTGCTTCACCAGTATGTCCTTCCTGCTGCTCCACATCATCTATCAGATTACCGTCAACAGCCTCCTGGCAGGGAACTCCATCTCGTCTGACTTCAACTGTGAGTACACTGCAGTCTTTATGGTCAAGACTGTAAAGGCAGTGAGGTTTGTTGTGCATGTTCAAATCAAACCGGCTCGGCGAAGAATGTGCAGAACGGGCTCGACTGATGACGTCTCTTTCAGTTTTTGAAACAGTTTTCTCGCTCTGAGCGCTCATGGAAGACCAAACTGTGACTTGTTCATGACAGACTGTGTGCGCACGTGTGTCCCATCCATCACACAGGCCGTTTTGTGCTTAAACTCTGGCCTGAGCTATTGATGCAGTGTCACAGAGTTGTATATCACCAGAGAAGGTGTGGTTTGTTTCCCAGCCTGTGGGAAAGTTCCTAACCAGAAAAGCTAAGTGATGACACGCTCCACTTGCAGGAGTAGGTAAAATATGTCCTCACTCTTATTGCATTTTGTCACGTCATGAAGGTTTATGAATATAACACATTCCTCAATGTAATTAGCTTGCCGTGTGCCATATGGCAACGTAGAAAAAAGAAGGAGATCCCTGCTGCCAGTAAAGCAAACACTGTAAGCTCCTGACTCAGCGCTGGGAAGGTGTTAATAGTCGGCCTTGGGCTTCTCATGAAACTCTGTATCAAACTGTAAAATGTGAACGCGTCTAGACGGGACAGACCCTGACCTTGTGTTCTAATGACTTGTTTCTAATGGAAGTAAGTCGCTTTCCAGCATCGACGTACAGCCAACCCAGGCAGAGCGGGCCTTATCGCCTCAGGCAGAAACACACAGAGCCGCTCAGAGAGGGAAAGCTCAAGAAAAGCTTTATTACTGAGGTCTCTAGGGCAGCCATTTTTGGCAGATCGAACCTTGGTGTGATGAGACCATAAAAATCTATTCATCGGTCTATTGATCTGAATATTTGTTTAAACAATAGTTACTCACATAAGAAAGTTAATGTAAATTGTGAAACAAATTAAAGTATTTTGTGAATCTTTGCAACGTAACTGTACTTTAAAAAGCTTTAATTTCAAATTGACATGTTAAAATCGAAAAGAATTTCATGAGAGAAGCACAATAAACAGCTATAAAGGATAAGGATATTTTATATTTTCCCCATTAATAACAAATCATGAAAAAAACTAATTGATCCTTTATTATTATTATTATTATCATTATTATTATTATCATCTGTAGCCAAAGCCTAAATATATATTATCCCTCGGTGCCATAGAGCTCCATTGTTGTCCAAATACTATTAAAAAAAAAACATCACTGAGCCACACTGTTGTATGAGTGACATGCTCCGTCATGAATAACATCTTGAGCCATTTTCTGCAACATGTAGCAGCAGAGTCCCTGTATGAGCACTGGGATGCTCAGGAATTGCTTAATGGTGAACAGCTGGTAGAGCCTGGCTGTCAGCTGACAATTAATGAGGCACAGGGTGGAGAAACATAACATCACACACTCATGATGAACAACTTCATATGGAGCTAAAGAATAAGAATATAATAGACCTAAAGAAAACTAAAGAACGTCATTTAAAAAAATCACAAAATGTAAGTAAAGGCACAAAATATTGCACAATAGCATCCATCCATAAATAAAGCTCATGATTTTGTCACTGTGATTAGTTACATATGTACGTTTGTTGGGATTTCTACTTCCTGGAGTTAATGCCATCCTATTCCTGTGTTTTATTTTTGGGCTATAAATGCAACAGGAAGTCAGACATGACTCTTTGTCCCCTTGATCGGCCGCCTGCATTCTGAGTAAATGCCTTATCTCAAGTTTCTATATCTGGCATGTGGCCCCTTGACACCCTTTTCCTTTTGGCAGCCAAGAATAAACAAAGAGTCCTCCGCTGCGGTGAGGCGGTTATCCTCCTCTCTCATAGCTTCATATCATTTCCTCTATTCGCCCTGGCCAAATACACCATTAGAGCAGTAAACCGAGTTGAGTATGAAGGAGAAAACCTTTCCAAAGAGGCTAACACCTCCAGCTGTTAGAGCGGGTCAGTGACCGGTCACCAGATGAGCCGGGCCCGGCTTCCTTTTGAGTCATCCGTCATTCCTCTGTGCTGACTCGACGTGGTGGGAGCTGCATTTACATGTCAGCTAAAATGTCAACCCCCACCCATTTGGTCCCTAAGTAAGTTAAAAGAAATCATAAAAAAAAGATTTACAAGTTTGATTCGGCACGTATCTGATGGCAATGGTTATTTCACCAGCTCATAAAGAGTAAATCGCCTGTTGAATTGCTGTTTTGTGACCAGTTCCTCGGGGATAGTCTTCATTAAGTCCTGTAGACAGAACCGTTGCCCTCTAACGCCCTCCGTATCCACCAAATGTGAGACAATTACTGAATTCTCCCTCCGCTCTCTGATTGTCCGATTTTAGTTATGACGTGCTGAAAGTGTTGACGCTACATTTAACTCTGGACTCTGGGGGGGAAAGGGCAACTGGCATTAAGCCCCGGAGATAGAAGAGAGAGTGTAAAGAAATGCTGCTCTGAGAGGTTAACGGCCCAGCGAGTACAAAGGGTGTTTTATGATGTTCACAAAGGTATTTTTGGTTCTCAGCTGGGGTGGAAAGCGGACTCGCCATTTCTCTTTTCCAGAAGTCTCCATGCTGAGATCAGACTGTATTACACAGTATTGCCCTCCTAACTCTGTGGGTCAGACTGGCCTGACTTTACCGCTGGCATTCCTCCTGTGATATAACACACACACAAGATGGGTTTCCTCTTGACACCTGTAAGCTCAGTTTGGGCTGGGTGAAGTTAGGTGTGGCAGATGTTTGGACTTGGGAATTACTGAAACAGACTCTGTTTTGCCTGTGGTCACTGGCCTGACATTTTAAGAGTCAAGAGTTTCTATTTGAAGATTTAAATGGGGCACTTTATTAACCTCTGTGGGTGATTTATTGGGGATTACAACAACATCAGTCCTGTGCAACTTTCTGGCATGCCCCTCAGCATGTGCACTTTAGGTTGTTTTGGCTTTTGAATGACACAAACATTTAAGTCGCTAGCTAGCTAAAAACGCTATAGTGAAGAGTTAATGAAATATACCACTGGCTTGTTTGGTGGTCTGGTTTAGCCTCCTTTAGCTTGCTAGCTAAGTGTTCAACTTTCCTCACCAGCCACCACGAGGTAGTGTTTCTTATCTGATGTTGTTTACTGCCTGTGGTTTCATTTGGGGTTGAAGATTAGTGAGACCCAACCAAAACAATGAGCTTAAAGCAGCTAAATTCTGTGCAGAGTCTCAGAGTTGGGTGTTGATTCTCAGCGGGTTCGGTACTACTAACGACCTTATTACATTACTCAGACATTTGATTCAGTGTTAATATTGGAAATATGAGTTAATGGAGCTTTCAGCTTTACTGTCAGTCAGCTTTAAGCAAGTAGGACTTGTTTTTCTCTGGAAAGTGCTCCTGACAGGTGGTGCTCTGGTTCCAAGTTACTGAACAGGGCGTTTTCCTGTGTTGGAGAGTGACAGTGTAGATACAGGCAGGGAACAAGGGGAGCGAGAGAGAGTGAGTGTGACATGCAACAAAGTTTCTCGGCTGGAAGTGAACCAAAGTTGTTAAGTCGTCTTGACCACTAGGCTGAAAGGACTGAAATGTGTTTCTATTAATTGTTTCCTAAATATCTTTGAATAGGTAGAGATTTGATGAGATACAAACACCCTAATTTAAAGATGCATGGTGATAGAATAGAGTGGTACCAAGGCTCAAAGAAATTGTCATTGAGGTAAATTTGTGAACTAGATAATATATGGCAATGCATTGCTGAACTACAGAATAAAAACTGTAAAATGAACAACTATTTTGCCTTTTTATAGGTGTGAAGTGTCGCAACACAGTCCGGTCAGCTACTGTATGTCCTTTTTTTATCACTGAGCAGTTTAAAATGTGCAACTGGACAAATTCCTCCAGTGTCTTACAGTAACAGTTCAGCTGGAGGAGGACTGTGGGTGTTTAATGTCAGAGGTTACGTCAGGGGTCTGTCATGGGGCCAATAACCTCCACACACCCTTCTCCTCTGCATCTACCCCGACCACATAACACCCAAAACATCTGAGATAGTGAAGCTATTGTCACTGATTAGTAATAAAGAAACCCCAGGTTTGTACTGACGTTAGCATTTTATTCACCATGAGTGGAGTTCAGTGCCTGATCGTGTGACTCATTCCTTTACTTGATACTTGGTGTGTGTTTCATTTAAGGGAAAGTCTTTAAGTTTATCTTTTGACTGTTGTTTTCTGCTGTACACTGCATCTATTATCCTCCCTTTAAATGAAGCTTATCAACCAAAAGTAACACCTACTATTGCAAAAGATTGATTAGCTATTAGCTATCAGGTATTACAAAATATGTTATAGCGATATTTAACCATCCTCCTGAAGCTTAGGTTTCTTTTTTTTTCTCTAATACTGTGGAATTGAACATTTCATGTATTGTTTTAACAAGAAATCCTGCAAAAAAAGTGTAAAATTTGAAAAATAGAAGCGGTCTCTCTGGTGAAGCACTTCGTCTGCTGTCTGTTTTAAGTCATGCTCGTCTGAGTCGAGCGCTGTCACTAAAGTGTGTTTCACACCTTCGCTCCACTCACTAGAACTTCAGCAACGCAGCAATTCAGCACCTAATTACCTAATCACCCTAGACATTTGCAAAAACAGCCGGATATATTGATATTAAGTCACTGAGTCGAGATACTCGAGTCACAACCCGATGATTATGTTTTCTCTGGCGGCAGAACAAAGGCCAGTCAACCTTCGGCACTTCTTCTCAGTTCACCAGCTGGATACCTGGAAATCTCACTCTGAGTCTGAGTGACGTTCAAGAACCAGTCCAAGCCGCGGAAACAATGCTTTTTATTTTTAGGTTATCTCTGAAGTGAGCACAGAAAGATGAATTCTTTTTTCTTACACCTGAAAATAAAATGATTCTGGCTCTTAAAAATAAGTTAGAGCCGTTTATTTAAGGGTTTATTCAGAGGCTGAAAAAGAGTGGGAGCTCTTTTACAGACTTCATTCTTTATATTATAGTTATAGGGGATAATAAACAGCAGTTATTGGCTACTGGATTGGATTACTGTATATATGGATACGGTGATGGAAATCATCTTTTCTTTCTGTGTGAATGTTTTATAGAGCTGCTTGACCACCACCATTTGTTTTTAATGGCTGTCTTATTAAAAGGTGTTAATGTGTGTGTTTTCTGTCAAATAATATCAATATTCACAAACTGACTTCATGTTTTTGTCCAGGTTCAACGTGGGAGAAATCCATAAGACAAATTGGCTTTGAGAGGTAAGATCATGATGAGTGCAGGTACACTTGTTGAGTTTTAACAGTATATTTATTTTCTTTGTTTTATTTGACAATTCCAGAATATTAATCCCTTC
This sequence comes from Nannoperca australis, assembly GCA_036023655.1. NCBI lineage: Eukaryota > Metazoa > Chordata > Actinopteri > Centrarchiformes > Percichthyidae > Nannoperca > Nannoperca australis. The sequence continues at coordinate 9,233 of JAVQJD010025913.1, read as the reverse complement.
AAGAAAGCTATAAAAAAAAATACAAAGTCTGAGCCTGTGAGGATCATCCGCAGCATAAAATATGCAAGCATAGGTTTTGTTTGACGGAGCGTGAATGTTTCTCCCCGGTGGGTAATCCAGATGCTTTTTCAGGAAGTGACTGTTTACTGATGAAAGGGAGGGTCAGCAAAACAACAACATCAACACTATGCAACAGAATATCATGTTTGTTTGAAAAAAAGAAAATCCCTTTTTACTGAAACTGAAGTTTTTATCTCAGTCTGTGCAAAGTGCCCCCCCCCACCACTTACTGCATTTTCACACTGACTCGTCATCTGACGAGGTTCATGAATGCTCCCCCCCCCATGATCGTGTCAGATGTGGTTTCCTAAGTACGGGAATGTCCAAACTCAGCCACATCCTTTTTCCAGTACTCAACAGCCCTCGGTGGATAGCACACTGTAAGTGGCGGAAGTAGAGCCGTAAACATTTTATCCCACCTGCATTTACCTGTTTGTGTTGAGGATCATATACCGTATATACAATATTTCCAGCTGCACAGGTCTAAAGATAATTCACGGCCGTTGTGACGTTTCACCCAAACAGATCCTTCAGTTTCCACAAGGCTGACCTTTTTAAATATTTTTATGGTTTAAAACACATTTTGCAGTGTATTTGTAGTTTTTCACTGATGCCTCATGAGTAATTACCCCTGTGGGCCGAGGCAGAAAGGACAGGTCTTAGCGCTGCTAATATCCCTGTAATTCTCTCGCATGATAAGCAGGGGAAAGTGCGAGTCATTAAAGCTGTTGGCTCAACCCTGTCTGGCTCTGACGGTTTCCATCTCTTTCATCCGTGTGAGGATGCACAAAGCTTCACAGCAATAAAGCACACGGAAACAGACGTCTTTGATTAGATTAAACTCGCCAAAGGCCCAACTATTTATCCGAGTGTGCGTTTTCCATCGTGTTGATTAGCACTCTGTTTCAACTTGTTAACTTTTATAAGCTTTTACATCCATTCAAGGCCAGAAGGAGATTGGCTTTGTTTTGAAATGACCAGTTGCTTCATAACTTTTTCCCTGCAGCCTGCACTGCACAACCACCAGTATGGTTTGTTTATTGTAAACAGTTTAATTACGCTTGGAGCTCAGCATGAAATGTAAAGAAATCACTTGGTGGCCACACACAGGATGCAGTGTGATTGTTGTAAAACTGAAATAGAAATTGGTTGGGATGATAAAAGTGAGTTTTAAAGGTTTTGAAACCTGTTAGCCATTTCAAGGACATTTTTTATTTGCTTTAATTGTACATGCAATCATGACACCTCATAAAACGTGTCCTCGGGCCGCACAGATACTTCTGACTGGATCATTTGAAGCCTGACGTTACCGTAGCTGTCATGGCAACAGCTGGCTTCCACTGTTTAGCTTCCTGTTTGAACAATGCAAATGTTACAAAAGCTTTGTTTGCATTCGGCGATATAACCACAAGTCATCAGACAAGTCATATTTTAGTCAATGAATTAGAAACACACACTGTGCAGACCGGAACTGGGATAAATATTGTTTGTTTACAAATGATTATAATCTGCACACAGTGTGCACAGATAGCGTCGTCATCATACATAGTAACACATTCAATCTGAAAAAGAAAGTACTTTCAGTCCTTTTCACTTCATTTGATGTTGTTTAATGAGGAAAAATAGAGCTTATTGTTTACACCACCTTATTATGAACAAAGGATGCAATTTTCAAGGGAGTAAACATGTTTTTCTCTCATGGCCTTTTTGTTTCAATGGAATTTCACTCACTTCACTACATTTAAAACTGGCAAGCCTGATTTCATTAAAGTGGGTGGTACTCCATATAAAAGCTGAAGCATTCAACTCAACACATATTAAAAGAACAGTTGAGTCCCGGAAAAATCCAGATTCCCATGCATTCATGTGAACAGGTAGTGTTTTCTGAAAGATATAATTGCCGCAATAATATCCAATCTCAGGAGTTGCAGCGCGAGGCCAGTCTGCAGGAACACGGATTGTAGGGAAATCATGCTCAGTGACGACTTGTGCAAGCGTATGTGTTTTTTAGATTGAGACCATTTTTAAATAGCCACAGACGTGAAACATTGGTAGAGACAGGAGAGGTGACGTGAGCGGCCAGATTCAAACACACAACAGCGCACTTATTTGTGGGCCTCGTCCAAGTGAAATGAACGAGCAGCTGCAGGTCCCTGGGTTTCTGTTTCATATTAGAAGTTATCGTCCGTGTATAGTTAACTTTGTTGCGCTCTGTCCCATTTTCTATCATTTCAATCATCTAGAATTTTTTCAGGAGATCAGGAAACCGCTTTCTGTCAGTGTGCATCCTCTGCTTTCTGTTTGCCCCCAGTGTGATTGGTGCAGATGCAGGCAACGGCATCCGAGTGTTCATCCCTGACATTGGCATGTTCATGGCCGGCTTGGCCATATGGCTGCTGTGTCGCAGTCTGGTCCAGACGAGGCCGCCTGAGGACATGGCCCAGTACAACGCCGACTTTGAAGCAGAGGAACAAGTGGGTTTCATTTGTGGCGGCATGCTGTGTTTGTCTATCTGTCTCTGTCATCTATATAATATATTATTACATATTCGGCTTCAGTAGGGCTGCAACTAATGTTTACTTATTAAATCTGTCCATTATTTTTTATAATTAATTGTTTAAAAAGTTGTGTAAGATAAGAAAACTTTATTGTCTGTCACAAAGTAACAGAAATGTTTCTTCAAGGCTCAACAATAAATAATTAATACACATTAAACACACACACACACACGTAGATAAGGACTTAAACTGTTAAAACTACAACTGACAAGGAAAAGCTCAAATAACTTGTTTTGTTCAAGTCCAGAGGTATTCAATCTCTGAATAACACAAATCAGAAAAGAAGCACACAACTGTAGTATGTAGTTTTTGTCTTAAATGATTAATCATTTAACAAAATCTTTGACATTTTGTGCTTTCAAGGTTTAAAGCCTTAAGGATGGATTTGTACGTTTCACATTTTCAACAACATTTCACAACATTTTAAAATGGACCAATAAAATAACCACCTGAATGATTTAAACCCCTGTTACACACGCATCTATTCTGTAGTAAGAGTGGAAACAGGGCACGACGGGAGGTTTGGAACAGCTGGACCAATAGATTTCCAATTCTTGTTTATCAGCTGACAAAAGCTTTCAGCCAAGCAAATAATATGAAGATGCATCAGGGAGTGTGTTGGGATCAACCATCTAAAGCTGTGTACCAGCAGACCATTAGGTGCATAATTAAATAGGTTTTAATAAATATAAAGAGGACTTGGTCGTAGTAACTTTCTTCAAACACCTCAGATGGCCCCAACGTAAACATCTTAACATAAACTGAGTTTAGATTTATGGACTTGGAAAAGGACCAAAGTTATTTTTTAGATTATGAGTTTAGATCCATGTGGAAACGGATGGCATCCATAAAGAGTACCGCCTTTTGGGAGGCTGATCAGATTTAATATTAAGCCTCACTATAGTTTAAAATTAAAAGTCTTACTTGCTCTGTCAGGAGTTTGAATAGAGAAAGTTCCCTGTGAGTGTTGATGACTTGGATTACAGCCCCACATACCCTGGCAAGCCCTCCCTCCTCTTTATGACTAGGCGCTAATTAAATCCACATTAACTTTCACTTCGACTGCGCTGCTCACCCTGGCACAGATGGCGTCGCTCCCCATTACTGAGAAACACCAGGAATTCCTCTACAGTACAGAGCCTGCGTTGCATTCAGGCTTTCATTTCCGTCAGTGAGCTCATCTGAGCTTAAATTGATGTTTGATTCAAAACAGGGTTTGTGCCACCTGCTACTTTCTTTGTCAAGTGCCTTGTGTGTTCTGTGTAAATCACGGTGAATGAATGAGGGGCACATAGTTGGTTAGAGCCAAGGAATTAGATCTCAAGCCAACATGTGGTTCCAGAGGAAAACATCTGCCAGAGGTCGCTGACATGTGTCAAGCAGCCACACAGACGCACATGTTTTTCACTGTGCTGTGCTACATGCTAAACGTTCACAAACACACTCCCATCTGGAGGATACACAGGGCTTGTTTTGCAAGTGCTACCTGTAGGAAGCTGTTTTCAGCACCATGGAGAGCTCAGAGCTCCAAACTGCGCCGTTCATCGTTCAATAGTGAGATGTAATGTGTCACTACAATCCACCTCTCCAGGAAGAAGAGGAGAAGCTGAGCCTGGAGGACAACATCCTGCTGGAGGAGGACTTTGAAGCTGGGTACGAGGCCGGGGAGGATGAGGAGGAAGAGGAGGAGCTGGAAGAGGAGCAGGAGGAGGAGGAGGAGGAAGAGGAGGAGGCGGCGAAGGAGAGCACCAAGATGAAGATCCTGCGGCACGTGGCGCAGGTTGCATCCAAAGTGAAGGAGATTATCGGGAACTTGATCACCACTGCGGGGAAGGTGGTGGTCGCCATCTTGTTGTGCATGACAGGTGAGCAGCTCTGCATGCTGATCTGAATATTTAGGTGAGTTATTGATTCTCTAACAACCAGGAAGCTGCAGATTTCAGTTTACAAAAGATCAGAATAGCAGAAAAGTCTCACAGCTCACTTGAGAAAGGCAATCCATTACAGAAAGAAAGAAATTAAAGTCACATTATCTTAATCACAAAGTTTGCTTCTTATTTGTTGCGTGATTTTCAGACTGCAGTTGAAAAATAGTTTTCCACAAGCTGTTGAACTCACAAAGTGTCGTTAAAACATAAGCTGCTCTCTTCAACAATGATAGAAACTTGTATTTTTTGTTAAATAACTAAAACGATGACCTACCATCACTGTAGAATATGTTTACTGTATTTGTTTGAGGCTTGAGGATGTACATCGATCGACTAATTCACAATGTGCTTTAAAGAAATGGTTGCAGTAAGGGTGCAGCTGTAAAATAAAATCCAGTTAACCTTTCTCAGATTTAACAACTTATCTGACATCCACTTGTGTTGTGATGTGCTTCGTTCTTCCAATCTGGCGCTCTGTTTGGGCCAAAGGGCTGATGATAATATACCATTCTGATCAGATCTGTATCCACTGTGTTGCGTTTGCAGGCATCATGCTGCCCTCGTTGACCTCGGCTGTCTACTTCTTCGTCTTCCTGTTTCTGTGCACCTGGTGGTCCCTCTGCCGGACCTTCGACACACTGATCTTCAGCTGCATGTGTGTCCTGATGGCCATCTTCAGCGGTGGTCACCTCATCGTCCTCTACCTCTACCAGTTGCAGTTCTTTCAGGAGTTCATCCTGCCGGACGACCGCTACGTCAGGTCAGTCACATCTCTGTTGATTAAGATGCAGTAGATTTAGATTGTTTTCCAAGTTTAAAGTTTTCTGGTACAACAAGATGAATCAAACACGAGCGGCGGAGAGTTAGAGGAGACGGAGAGAAACTCACCAGCATTAGTTCTCCCGTCTCTTTGATGGATTTGCTGGTCTCTAGTTAAACACACCCACACTAATGCTGTCTGTCTCCTTAATAATGTGAAAATACATGACGCGATGACAGCGCCCGCCGGCCAGGGCTCCTTTGACTCTGCGATATTTATTGCGCCCAAGGCAAGTTTGTTTAAACGATGCTAAATATTTACTGTTGATACAAACAAGAAGGCAGAGGAAAAGGCAAACCCAGCTAGAGGGGAAATACATCAAACTCCTACTCACACATCAATATCAGAGCATAACTTTTAGGCTCTCCACTGCAACCAGTGTTGTTTTATTATGCATGAGAACGGAGGCAATCGGCTCTCTGTGGCTGCGGCGGCGAAACATTGCGGTTGGAGTAAAGCCACATTGTTGCACATCTCGCCAACGTACGTTAGCCACAGTTGTAATGAATACAAGCTCGGTAGTAGACAGTACCTCAAGGCACTAAGCTCTGTGTGTTTGACTGACAGCCTGGAATGCAAATAATGCAGTTTATTTACTAATTACAAAGAAATACACACCAAGGCTACCACACTAGGTGTGATTTAGCCACGAGAGAGTTCTGATCATTTAAAATAATAAATACCTCATTAATACAGATAAATGTGTAATGTTTTTAACAGAAAAGTCTCATTCAGACAATATGGCACCATAAGCAGTTATTGTAATAGCAGAGACTCTTTAGTCTCCATATGGATCTGAATCTGCATCAAAATACACAGTGATGAACTAAACTGAACTAAAATAACAGCATATTTGTACAGTATGTTAATAAGGAAATGTAATGTACAAACATTTGACATTATATTACATGTTTTAATAGCATTTGCCCTCATTTTGACTCTCTGTACAGCTTTCCTCCAAATGTCGATGACATTTCCTGAGGCAGTTTTGAGAAATGCGAAATGAGAAACTAACAGGCAGCGAAGTGGGAGTAAAACACAACTGTCCAATACAATATAAAACAGGAAATACGGTGTGTGTGAAATTCTCAAAACATATTCTGTTGTAACTTCATTATTAGTGAAAGCAGCTAGCTTCACTGAACTGAAAAGCCAAACAAAGACACGGTCGGATACAAACGGCTAAAACCCATAAATATAAAAATGATCTGCACCCTGTTGTGTTCAGCAGCTCCATTAACTTGCAGCACCTCATCTGGATCCTTTAATAATGATGTCTTTTTAAAGCTGACCAGGAGCCCTGTAGCTGTTGTCTCATTGTTGTCTCGGTGCCCTTGGTGTTGCAGGCTTTTATTGATCTCACGGCCTCTCATTTAACAGCTGTGCTGCTGTGTGTCGGGGCCGAGGCTGTTCACAGCTATGTATAGCTGGAAGTGCCTTGGACAAACCTCCTGTCCTCTCCACACTTCTCGTTAGAAATCAGATGAATACACCTCTCACAGCAGCTGCACAGTTAATAATAGTCTTTTTAACTGTACAGTAGGAGTACCATCTAAGTCAGTGGTTTCCAGCCTTGGGGTTAAGACCCTTGTGAAATACAGGATACTTCTTCAGGCCTCTAAAAATACTTAAAGTGAGTAAAGTGCTGGATACTCGACAAAATACTTAGATCCTTTGCCTGTAAAATAAAATATTCTCAGTCCTCAGTCCTCTGAAAACCTTTTAAACTGAGACAACAAAAAGGAAGAATCACTGCTCACAACCTGACGCCATAACCTGTGATTACATTACTTCATTATTCAGGGTCACAAGGCAAAAAGGTTGGGGTCCATGAAATAAATATGACCAGAAAAGCTGAATAATCACAGAAGATGACTCATAACGTCAATACTAACTTAATTTAGTTATATCAGTAAATATGTCGCGGTGTGGACTAAACAGTTGGAAAGTCACCACGGCTCTGATTCGTCTTTGATAGCTCTATACATGAACAGGCCAACTATTTCATTATCATCATTCGCCGTCTCCTCGTGCGTTCATGTTGACTTTCCACAGCGCTGAGGTATTTCTGTCTGCCTCTGTGTGAAAACTGAGGCCCAATGTGATGATAAAGTAACACGTCCTCCTCTGATCCGGCCTGTTTCCTCTCTGCAGTCAGAGGGAAACTCTTACGGATGTAAATATGTGCAGCCCCCTCTGGACAATAAGCCACCTCGGTGCCTGCCCTAATTGTGCCTGTTGACAGTGACTTGGCCTTGCAGCCGGCCTGGTGTTGAATGAGACCGTTGAGAGGCCTGGCTTCAACTCTACTTCCTGCCTCCCCTCCTTACAATGGAAGTCCCCAGTCATGTGACCAGCGGGCCTTCCCTAGCTGCAACAAGAAACCGTACAGGAAGTGTGATGGGGTCAGAGGGGGTGGTGCTCAATCCTCCACATGGCATAGAAAGAAAAGACCCAGGAGGCCTCTAGATCTGTGTGATTGTCACTGGAATATGTCAGTGCACTTCCTGTTGAGCAGATGACCTTTATTCTACTCACAGGAAAAGCAGTGAATCATTTGGCGTCCTTTGTGCTACAAACTGATTTCTTTGTCTTTGTGGAATCTGGAAAATGACGAAGAAATATCATATATTTGACATTGTTATTGTATGACTTGCCTTTCTACACTTGTTTAGTTGCTTGACAGTTTATTTTCCCTAGTGATAGTTCCAGTGTACATTGAACAGAGTTGAATAATTACCAATACCACCTATCAAGAGCATCGGGGCCTGTACTTATCAAACTTCTTATAATTACACTCTAAAGATGCAAAAGATCAACACTAAAGGCTGAACTTTTGCTGAATTGGACATTACCCAGGGCGCTTGTTGCTGTGGCACCACCTCATCTGGCATAAAGCATCATCATTTTGTTTGTATTTGTTTGTTTTTCATATCCTTTTTTCTCTTTCGACCTCTTGCGAAGTCCCGACACCCCGGGTTGGGAACCACTGATGGTATAGTACGTAGGCCGGCCAGCACAGACAGCATGACTCTGCAGTTCCTACAGCTTTTTGTAACGTTTACATCCCCTCATCCATCCTGGCGTTGTTTTCTGGAATCGATAATTAGTTTTAAAGATGGAGAACCCAAGGCCTCCTACACTGAACTGAAAGTAATGAATTCAACAACATGCTGATTGATGACTTTGGGCCAGAGAATTGCTTCCTCTCATGGCCGTTGAAGGTGGACACAATTCAAGAAAGCCAATCTATTTTTCTTCAGATTCAAAAAGTTAAATTGTAAACTCGCCCTCAAGGATGAATTCAAGGCATCAAAGGATTATTTTTATCAGATGTAAAGTCTAAAGCAGCTTCTTTAGTTAAGAAAGAGATTAAAACTGTGGGAGGCAGAGTATGGCTTCAACTAACATGTATTGTCATAAATGATTATTCTGCTGATTATTTACTCGATCAATAGATTAATGATCTATGAAACAGCTGAAAACAGTGACAACTGCCCATCACAGCTTCCTAAAGCCCAATATAATGTCTTCAAATGTCTTGTTTTGTCCTGCGAACAATCCAAATTTCCAATATATTGAATTTACTGCAACGTAAGACCAAGAAAAAGCAACAAATTCTTACGTTTGAGAACCTGGAACCATCAAATATTTGGCCTCTTTACATAAAAAATTCTATATCCTAATATCAAACAGTGTTGCAGTGCTAATATATATTATATACTATTATAATGTTATATTATATTGTGTGTGTATATATATACACTACCGTTCAAAAGTTTGGGGTCACATTGAAATGTCCTTATTTTTGAAGGAAAAGCACTGTACTTTTCAATGAAGATGACTTTAAACTAGTCTTAACTTTAA
>JAVQJD010025905.1:0-22496 GCA_036023655.1 Nannoperca australis | reverse complement strand
ATCTAAAAATAAAAAGTAAATAAATATATGTAAAAATAAATGAACAAATAAATGTAAAAATAAATGAAATCGCTAATTATTATTTTATATTTTTGTATTTTTTTGTATTTCCAACTCTTTTTAAATGTACTTTATTTTATTTATTCCTCTTTTTATTTATTCATATTTATGCACATTTATTTTCTAATTCTTTTACAGATTCTTTGCTTTTAGGGAACTCCTATGACTCCATATGAAAGATAGAAAAAAAGATATACAGTAAATAAATATAGAATCAGGGAAGAAGAATATGTGTGGGACTGGTACTGACTAGGGGAAATAAGTAGATAGCAGGGAGGGCAGTAAATATTTCATCCCCCGTATTTTCCCTCAATAACCCAAGGCAGAGATTGTAAAAACACCAACATCTTTTCACTGAAAGCTGAAAGATGTTTTTTGAACACAGAAAGTGTGGGACGATGCGGCTGTGTCAACTCAACATGGTTCAACAGGTTGTGCACGTGTTGAACACACAATAGTGAGCTTAACATATAAATGTGCCACAAGTGACACAAGTTCACCAAAAACAATATGATGTAGTACTGACAGTGCAGTAGCACCTACATGATACAGTCTATGAGTGGATACAAGAACAAACACACATATTGCATGTTAAAGAGGCGTACATGTTAGAAGTATTAGTTTAGTTACTATTCACAACACTGGCATTTATACAGTGAGCCTCATACATGAAGTATTTTGATAATGTGAAATGTGTAAAGTTGAGCATATTTGAAATGTATGCAAATATAAACATTGACTTCATTAATTGTTATTTGGATCTGAGTATTTTACTTCAAGTCCACTGACATCCTTCCAGGTTGTGAGAAAGTGGCCTTTAAGACTTAATGACATGTCCCTGGCAGGTCCCATATGGAGCTCACTGTACATTACAAATGTGCTTGTTAGCAGCTGAAAACTGTTAGATACAACACTTAAACATGTAAACACTTGTTGCACACAAAGCTGCAGTGCCCTGCAAAAATCTCCCACCTTCAAAATCTTAGATTTATTCAGAGTTTGTTAAGACTTGTTAAGTTACAACTAAAACTACACAATATTAGTTCAGTTACATAAAAAGGACAATTTTGAGGGTGAGATTTTTGCAGCTCGGTGATAACATATAAACAGTTTTATAGCAACACCAGAAACAGAAAATTGGATTTTCAAATGATCATGACCCAGATCTGACAAAAAAATCCATGTTCTGCTCCTTAAAACCCTTCATCTTCTTTTCTTAAACTGAGCCCGAGAAGCTAATACATCAAAGTCCGGTGATCCCACTCCTGTCAATACAGGAACTGAGTCACCGCCTCCACTCGCTGAATCCTAATTAGCCAGAAGTGAAAGTGACCCAGTGGCTTAGAGTGCCACAGCTAGTCTTTTAAGTCAAACTAAAAAGATCATTGTCACGTCTTTTTTTTTTTAGAAACCTCATCATGACTTCTGGCAGGTTTAACACATGATTTTAAAACATTAAGAAATCATTGTGGGGTCTAAACTTTGAAATCAATCTGAAGAAGTTCCTGGAAGATTATTCTGTCTTTACAAATAACAGATGCAAACAGATTAGATATTCAAAGGAAGATGGTCGGACCAAATTTTGTTGTTGTGTCAAGTAATAAAAAAATATATGAAAAGGAATATTGTTAAATGAATTTACAGATGATATAAAACTGAAAGATTCTGATTCTTTTGTTTCAGCAACACACAAAAATGCTGTTTTCAGGGGCAGTAAATTTAAGGGCAAAACTATAACAAGATGTTGGCACTTTTTTCCTTAACCTTTGTGCTACCTTGCCGGGTCATATTGACCCAGTGGCCCATTGACTTGACCCAGTGTCTTCTCCATAAGGTAGCACACGGGTTAAGAAGCTTAAATAAAAAAGGAGGCATCTTTTGATTGAATTTGATTGTATATAACAGTCTTTGAAATAAAAAAAACTGCTCCAACAGTATAATAACAATCTTTATATTATACTTTTTAAAACCACTTATGAGGAGTTACTTAACCTGATTAATCTGGGCTACAAGTGTGTTCTTCTAGACCAGATAAATCAGAGGTGCAAACAACAGGCTGACCACAAGGGGGAGCCACCGTTCCGTGGAACAGCAGTGGTTGTAGTAAGCTCTTGGGATCCAAACCAAAGATGTATAATTAATCAGTCAAGCTGTTTTGATACACAGTCCTTTTAAACTATTTAAACTCCGGCTCAATTCAGCATTTACATTCAAAGACAATTTTAACAATTGATGTAGTCCTAAACCTGGCAATGTCAGCTCTGACTAAAACAAATGTAAGTAGGGTTGGACGAGCCAAAATGAGTTCTCGTAAGTAGGTCAGAAAAGATGATCAAACCAGAATCAAAAGGCATCTGCATTTGTTTGAGCGAAAACTGCTGACGAATCAGCCCTGAGCTGACAACCACTGGAAAAAAAACCATGAAAGCAACCTTCAACTGCTTCAGCAAGATGCCTCATGTGTGGACGGAAGTAGCAAGACGAGCAGAGGAACAACAAGAGGAATAAAGGGAATTTGGTGGTGACAGATCATAGCTATTTTTGGTATAATGAGGCATATATCAACCACGGGACACTGTGTGGCACTGTGGGGGCCACATGTGTGGGGTCTGAGGTCAGCAAAGCAGACATTTATATGTCTGTATATATGTATATGTATATATAGCACACAGTTATATAACTATGTCACCTATATAACACCACATTTAGGACATCTAAATGTGCATTTCACTTTGGAACATTTACATTCGAACCATGACTCAGTGAGGAAAAATCCAGATATGCTGACGTTAACTGGCATCACTGCAGATACCCAGAAGATCAGCGGGTGACTGACAGTCACTGTCAGTGTTTACCGTTCGCTGAGATGTTAGAAAGCTACAGTATGATGGTAAAGGTAAACATTTGATTTTCTTAATGTGAAATATTGCAAACGTATTCTGCAATATCCATTAGTCTGTACTGACATGGACAGATAAAGTACATCTATACCTATATAATATCTGATCTATTTGATTCTATATACATATACTGTATGTATAATGTATTTCCTTGACAAAATATTAAGCAGAATCACTCATCACCTGCACCGACTCCATTCGCTGCCTGTGTAACATAGCATTAATAATGAACAAACGGCTGCCGGTGTAAGCTTTATGAATACAAGTAGAGATGGGAATGATTAAATAACTGTACGTGTCAGCAACTGACTCACTACTTGTCTCTTTAAAACTTAAGTTAAATGATGACCTGACAGTTTCTATATTATCACTCCACACCCCCACCTTAAATTAATTCATCATGTGTCACATGGGCTGAACAGAGGCTGACTGTTTAAAGAACTCTACTTGCAGACTCTCTATTTATAGACCAGCTGTCTCGTCAGTTATGCAGTTACTCAACATCTGAACAACAGTCAGTAAAATCTGCCATACTTCGCCTCCCTAGATCAAAGTGCTGAACATCTAAAGTCACCCACAGAGTCCCAGAACTAAAGCAGCCTTCCCAAAATAGCTGTCAGAGCTCCGTAAGGCAGCCTTACTCCTGTAGACTGACTATAGCAAGATGTTTCTAGGACAGACTGCCATGTGCAGGAGGCCTGGGGGATCTGCAACCCCAACAGGCTCCCAGTAGAGGCACACACTGACAGAATCAGTCAAACTCTGAAGTAGAAATGATAAAAGACTTTGGCCTGTCTTGTAATAAAACATTATGTATGCATGTGGGCACAAATCTATTTCTAAACGTCGGAAATATTCAAATTTGTTGTTGAAACTTTATTTTCCAAGAGACCCAACACAAGAGACCTAACACACAGACACACACTATTAAGTATATGTATACAGTACCAGTCAAAAGTTTGGACACACTTTCCCATTCAAGTGAATGGGACTGGTACTGTATACCTGCACAGTGTGTGTATCAGGTCAACACTGCTCCTTGTGCTATCAGTCCTAATAACCCTATTTTCCAAACTCTAAATTAGTTTCTCAGAAGTCTTCTACCCTGTTGGTGACACTAACAATGAATATGTGAAGAGGTTAGGTGAATGAAGAGGTTAGGCTAAGTTTATCACAGTTCAGGCTTCTTCACCCCTTCAAATACATACACTTAAAATAAAGTGTTTTTCCTAACAGACTTAAAGTTAACCAAGTCAACTGCCCCACAGACAGACACAAGGACTGATAGATGAAACGCTGCGGTAACGAGCAGCAGTTTCCATGGCAACTCTGAGGTAAAGTCGGGGAGGCTGTGATTGGCTGGCAGGCCGGGTCGGGTCGTACCATGTCGGAGGGTTTGAAGGGGTTCCCCTGGCCACTGATGCCCCCAGAGATACTGAAACCAAGACCAGGGTTCTTCTCTATTCTCACACACAACTAGTGAGAAAAAGAAGGAGAAGAAAAGAAAGAAAGACGAGTGAAAGTGAAATACAACGATCATAACAATCTCTACACAAGCACAGAGCTCACAGACAACATGTACAACAGTGGACGAGTGCTTTCATGTGATGTGTGACACGTTTTGGCAGCTATATTGGAGGTCCTCTGTTCTCTGGCAACAACAATTGAGCCACAAATATCCTTGTGTGAGTTTTTCTACTTGGCATAATGAAAGCCATCTCATACTAGGAAGGGAAAAACAAAACCCCGCAGGAAGAGCAGCTGATCTGGGTGGTGTGAATGACTTCATGTTCCTACCCAGACTGCTACAGCTCCATCTGTGAAATATCTCAGATTTAGAACTACACCTCCATGGCTTTTTCTAGACCTGTTTCTTCACAAACCGTTGCTGTTTTGCTGCTAAAATTACACTCAGATGTCCCAGTTATAATATTTCGTGTCCTTTAGTTAACATCTTGTTGGCCTTTTGACTGATTAATTGATAAAATAACGTTATATTTTTCAGGACTCTAAAGACAAATAATACATGAAAACTAATTTAGCTCATCAAACCATTCACCTTTACTTGTAGTGTAACTAAATGGACCTACATCCACAGAACTAATATCCTTTCTAACCTAGATACTGTATATTTAGTCATATTCAGCCCATATTCAAACAGACTTCCAAGATAGTGTGGGATGTGGCTGCTGAAGACAAACAGACAGATACCTGTTCCTGGAAACCATCCGTGCTCTTCTGGCCTTTAGTCTGCAACAGGCAGCGAGCGCTCTGAGGCCGTGGGTTGGTGTGGGTCATGACAACCTGGTTGCTATGGACCATGCCCTGGTTGCTGTGGTACTGGGGGTTGGTGGCGGGCTGATGGGAGGAGTGGGAGGTATGGGGGTTGTACTGGGGCTGGTTCCCAGATGGGGAAAGAGCCATTGTCATGCCGGAGCTGGGGTAGGCCTGTCCAGGAGAAGGAAGGCCTGGACGGAGAAAAAAAAAAAGAAACTGGTAGCCTCTAACACGTCCAATGACTGATTAATGTGTGGGCTGTTGATCTGAGACACATGGAACACAGACTTAATTTGTACACTAACTTACTAATGTACTATTGCAGGTTTCAAATTGTAAACTGGGACAAATGTAAGATCATTGTATGTTGAACTTTTTATGCGTTGAACTGAATTTAAGACAAACAAAAATAAATCTATCCATTCCAAACCTTTTCAGAACAAGCAGCCATGGAATGCTAATTGGCTAACGGATGCTAATGATAATCCTTGGGCTGTTAGTGTTTTGTGACTTTCGATTAAATCACTGTTTAATTGTCATGACAACAGGAACACAATGATAAACTGTGCCAGTGACAGTTTAATAACCGATTATACTACATTTGTTTCCGATTTCATGCTGTGATTGGATGTGACAGCATGACTGCTTGTAACCCCAATAATCCAAATGTCTACGTTATAACTCAAACTGGTGCCATACTGTACTCCTTCTGCACATTTAAAGTTTCAACCCCAAAATAAATCTTTATGGGCTACAAATGAACCATTTAGAATTTATTACCATTTACCTTGAGGCATGGTGCCTTGGTACTGCCCCGGCCCCCCAGAAGGAACCACTGACAAGGGCATCCCTGGTTGGTATTGACCCCCTTTGTTCATCATCCCGTCGTAACCCTGCTGCGCGACCACACGATGAGGCGTAGTGGACGAGGAGGAGGAAGAGGAAGTGACGATCATGTGTGTGTTGTGTGATTGGTGGGAAGGGTTGTGGGGGTGGGCACTCTGCAGACAGAAGAGGGGCAGTTAGAGGTCACTGCATTAAAAATTGTGGATGCGGAGATGCTTATTTATTTGCATGTTAAAGAAGTTCATTTCTTCCTTCCAAGGCTCAAGATCCTTACTTATGGAAATACTTATAAACTACTTTCACACATAAGCTTCAGAAAGAGCCTCTAATGTTGTGAAGTGTAACCAAAGAGGATGTTACTGTTTCGCCATGTTGACAGACAGTGTAAAATAGGCTGGATAAAACACACAGACGAAAAGGTTCACTGATTAGACAACAGCTCTCACCTTTTTCATGAGGTTGTCCGGTGGGACGTCCCTCCTCCCGAGGGAGTAGGGAGCCCACTGGTTGCTCCCTGACACCCCCTCCTGGTCATTATCCAGCATGGCAGCCTGCTGAGAGGGAGTCTGAGAGAGGGACAGAGACAGAAAGACACAGAGAGACCATCACTGGAAAAGAACACAACACTTAACTTTAGTCATTCATGTATCAACCTTTGCCTGCCTGAGATTCAGACAGGTTGACATGAATGTTATGTAAGATTCTGTTGTTTTAAGTTTGGATACTGTAGGACTTTTCCTTTTAGGTGAAGTAATGTGTTGTGCAATGTTACCAGTCAACATGGTCTGATGGCTGATGCAGATGAGAAATACTGAATTTATTGCCCCTACTTCTACATCAAGATCCTCTCATTTAAGACCCCTTAGTACGTCTCTACAACATCAATTTAAATGATTAAATAAGCAACAATCAAATGTCTTTGGCCTTGATTAATTAGTGGTTTACCACTCAAAAACTCCGCTAATCTGTGTCATCAGGACTCTGTGAGTGTAGTTTGATCAGATGTGATCAAACAACATACCAACTGTCATAAGATTCAAACATTTCCAAATCTCGATTGACTCGTGGAAGTGTGTGACATCCCCTTTTCCTAACTGGGCCCCGCCCACTTCAAATCAGTAAGAAGTGCCCACAGGGAAAAAAAAAGAAATACTGAAATCTCTTATGTGAAATAACCAAAAGAATTCAAACTTCCGCGGAAAACTGTGTGTTCACGCAGCATCCCGTGACTCATAGTAAGAAGCTGTTTGAGAAAACAACATTTAAAAGTGTTCCCAGTTCAAAACAGTGACTACATTTTATTTGTATCAAGTGGCAGGTAGCAGAGAAATAAAACCTTTAGAGTTAATAAGAAGAAGATAATTGGCCCCATGGTAAGCCCTAAAATGGTTGAATGTGGTGTAGACCTGCATTGCCCAACAGCTCCATGTGTCAGACAACAAAGATCCGCCTGTAGATTGGCATAATAGAGTAATGTGTTTAAAGATGGTGAAGACAAATGTCTGTTTGTTTAGCTGCTTCAATCTCTGTTGCTTTGGTAACCTTGACATGTGCAAAGTGTCTTATAGTTGGGTCCAAACTCTTAAATTACCAATCCATCACCAGAATGTGCTCATTGGTTGCTACACTTGACGTTTTAAGTGGCATTCAGTCATGTTGAGAAAGATTCATGGGATATGAACGCCAGAACTAAGGTGTGTTATCGTACCCAGTTCATCGATACTCACACAGCTTGAGGTGGTAGACAAGGTAGTTATAAAAATCTAAATTATGGTAGCAGTAATGGCATACAGTTAAATAATAGCTCATGGTTGCTGCAGTTGGGTGAAGAGGCAGTGGCAGCTATTCTCTATAATTACCCATGTGTGCAGTAATAACAGCGGTACCAGGGGTTCATTGTTCTCAGAGGGATACTCACAGCGTTAGCAGACGGAGGAGGAGGTAGTGGCAGCCAGCGGCCAGCAGGGGGCTCATGCTTAGTGTTATTGTAAAGGTTAAAGTTCAAAGTGCTGCTGCGCCCCTGGCCGTGACCCCCGCCCTGACAGAGCATGCCCAGCGTGAGCGTGTTGTGCTTTAGGACACCACTCTGATTGGAGAAGACAACATCACATGACATGGGTGAATGTAGGGGGAGGGGCGGAGCCTGCACAGCGGGCCGCAGCGTTTTGACAACACACTGTGAGCTCCACAAACAAACAATAACACTGATAAAAACAACAACAACAACAACAACAACAACAGTGCAAAGTTGCTGAAAGCACAGAGAAATGTTAGCTAGTGATTGGTCAATAGACACAGAGAGCATAGTGTCATACAAGCAACAACTGGTGGATCAATTCATTCCAACATTAGAAGGTTTTCAAATTAGTTATGTAGTAACATATGTAGATATTTAAACCAACAATAAGCCCAATCCCTAATGCACAACTATTTACTATAAGGTTTTATTATGACATGTTAAATGACTACGTATGGACAATGTGTTCCATTGCTTCATCATTTCCCACAGCTCTGTCCAAATGTCAGTGTCAACTTTTGTTGTTTTGTTTAGACGAGGCGGGTGTATTTTGCACCGTGTAACGGGCTAGTAAGATGATATGACGTGTGAATGAACTTTTAATATTCTGCATGTTATTCAAAGCTTTTTTCATAACTATGTCTGATTGTCTTGTCTGCTGAGGCTCCGGCTCTGATTAAAGAATTAGTTTGACATTTCCTAAAACATGTTTATTCACTTCCTTGCAGAGAGTGAGATGAGAAGATTGATAGCACTCTCGTGTCTGTACTCTGTCCAAAGGTAAAATAACACGATAATAAAATTCCACCACCTCTCAAGCTCCCTAATTAATACGTTTGTTTAAATGTGTACAAAAACCTGAGTGTAAAAGTGACAACTTGTGCTTTTACAGGGGTTATTTGCTGGAACTGTTTCTTCATTGGGCCAGCGACTTTCTGGGGTGTTGTTGCCACTCTGAGGTTGCCAGGCAACCAATGGAGACTCTAGGAAGTAACTGCGCCCAACCAAGAAATATAGGTGTGGCACATAAATGCCCATAAAATCACAAATCTTTTAGATTAAACAAGTGAGTTTTAAAGGTGCTGGCAGGTGATTTTGTTCCATGTTGTATTTTTCCATGTAGTATGCTAAGTTAAGCTAACGGCCTGCTGCCATGTCTTAGCATGCAGACACGAGAGTGGTATCTATCTTGTCATCCAACTTTTGGCAAGGAAGTGAATAAGAGTGCAATACTGGTGCCTAGATCAATGCAGATACATATGCTCTAATTACAGTATTCTACAAAATATCCTCAGTGTGTGATCGTACTGATTCTGAAGACCAGAAAGTCATTTTGTTCCAAGAGCTGACTCAAAATAAGTACTGTATACGAAATGGCAGATCTTGCAACAAGCCCCATTAAAAGCAATCTACAAGAATTCTTTTGGTGACTTTTCACTCGTTTCAAAAAAGATTTTAGGACACGTCACAAGATCAAATTACTTGTCACAATGCATATAGTTTAATTGAATTTCAGGACATGTGATTTCTTCAGCACATATCCAGTAGTGAGTGTGCAGAAGGTCAGGCTGACAGAGCGACAGTGTGGATGGCACACACATGCAGCCGGACACATATCTGGTCGACCTTACAACACAGACTTACACAGATACAGACAGGGAGGGCTTCCGAATGCTGTGTGTGTGTGTGTGTGTGTGTGTGTGTGAGTTTGTGTGCATCTCCCTCTTCAGTGTGTCTGCATTGCATTGACATACCCTGTCCAATCGTTTGGCCTCTATGTGCCTAAGTAGCTGTTGCCTCCAGTCGGCAGGCATCCTGGAGGTGATGTCTTCAGGTTTCTGTGGTACGACAGGTCTTACTTTGATGGTGTCATCAGTTGGCTTCTCAGGGCAGGTTGCCAGAGCGTAGTCAGGGGGCATTTTCTCCAGCAGGGCAGCCATGGTGGGACGAGCTGACACTGGACGAGCCTGAGGACAAATTGTTAATATTTTATTATGATGATAAGATATAAAGTTGGACTTGATAGAGATACAATTGTTTTCTTTAAAGCTTAAAACAGTGACAAACCCACAGAGAATTAGCACCAACTTTGCAGTTCCCTTCAGCTCTGCGGAGCGTTTCAGTGTCTTTCCTGTACCCTGCTCCTTCATGATGAGAGGTCCCAGATGAGGTGCTTTGCACACCTGATTAGTATTCTCCTGGAGACCTCTCTGTGACTGTTTTTAGAAAGTCTGACTTGGGGCAAACCCAGAACATGCTTAAGGGAATATTTATGGGCTTGGGAATGCCTTGGGATCTGGGGGATATGGCTGGGACAAAAGACACCTGAGCTACTCTCTTAGTCTGCTGCTACAATGACATGGACACAGGTAATTGGTAGAAAATGGATGGATAAAAATGCTTCCACTCAGCTATATACATATACTGTGAAACCAAGTTGTTATACCTACAAAGTAGTCAGTGCGTTCCAAAATTACCCAAGCGATCGATTCAGGTTTCTTTTATTCACTAAATGGGAAGCAAAGGGAAAGGTGCAGGTCATGGATGCAAGTCCCCGGTCTTTAGTCACCTTGGAGTTCCCTGTAACCTTTGATTGAGCTATAAGAACATTACTACTTGTCTTTTTGAACATAATAATGGGACATTTTGAAGGTGTTTGAACAAATGACCAATGCCGCCACTTTTCTCAAGTGAAAAGTGTTTTTCTGTCCTTTTTCCTTTCCTTTTTTCACTATATATTGACCTTGCCGGACTACTAATCTATTAATTAAGAAACTAATCAGCAGACTAGTGGAAATAATTGTTAGTTGCAGCCCTAACTGTTTGAATTGTAACACAAATCACTGCAAGTTAAAACAAGTTTGCATCAGCAGTTTGGGTGACAGACAGACAGTGTACCTGAGATGCTCCATAGGTCTCAGTACTATAGCTCCTGGCAGACAGGGGGCGGCGCTGAGTCAGGCTCTTGGTCGGATAACCAATCATGGGCTTCTTCTGTTCCTGGTAGGTGGGATAGTCATCATCGTAACGACCGTTTCTCTTGTTGTGCAGCATCTGGCTCTGGCTGTCGGCCATGTTGGTGAGAGCAGAGTGCTCCATGGGGCTGGAGTAGACCAGAGCCCGACTATAAAGAGGGGGGTCCGCCTGAGGAGGATTTCATTCAGAGGGTGAATATAAAAATTTGAGCGTATATATAATGTATTTATATTAATATTGTGTGAATCAAATAACGTTTTTTGCTCCCACAAATGATCTAGAAATACCTGCTGTCTGTACTGAGCTTCCTGCAGCGCCTCCTGCTGGGCTTCATGGACTCTGCGGAACAAAGCGAGCTCTGTGGAGCTCACCAATGAATCTGCTCTCCTCAAAAACCCTGGCCTGGAGCGCTGTGATGGGATTGGATGCTGCTGCTGGTTGGGTGGACCATCCTGATTGATTGGCGACTGGGGGAAAGAAAACATCTCCAGCGGTGGATATGCACGATACCGAGGGCTCACCAACTCCTTGGGTAATGTCTTCCCTGGTTGATTGATGTACTCCAAGGCCTTCGATGAGTGGTTGACATAATCTGGTGTGTTGGGGAAGGGGGGAGGGACCCGACGGTCCATGGTCACCTGATTGGTTAGAATGGTTACCAGTAAGTTCATGAAAGGTTCTCAGGCGTTGTTGTACAAAACATATTTAGCATTTAATATACAGCTTTACAGCAAGTTTCAGCTTATTGTTGAGCTGTTTGTGCTGCAATTTTACTGTTTTGGTTCACTCTCACTGCTCTCATAGGATCTACCAAAGATTTTTGTGGCAGTTTTTTGTACTTTGGTCAGATATCCAGAAACACAAGAAACTACATTACATTACATTTATGCATTTAGCAGATGCTTTTATCCAAAGCGACTTCCAAATCAGGTGCAACTGGGGGTTCAGTGTCTTGCTCAAGGACACTTCGAACATGGACAGGAGGAGCTGGGGATCGAACCGCCAACCCTACAACTCAAAATGACTGCAGGTTTAAGAATGACACGAGCTGTTACCTGGGGGTTGTAGTTGTGGTCGAAGTGGTAGGCCTTGTGTGGGATGGCAGGTTTTTGGTTCTGTCCCTGCTGGTTCTGGTTGCTGGCTCCGTGTCCTGGGTAGCCCAGCTCATCATCTAACATGGGGGCAGACTGTGACCGCGACATGCTAGTTTGCTCCATTGAACCGGGCAACTCTGGACGGTCCAAACTAGTCTGCTGCTCAATGGATGAACTGTAACTGTCCATGGGAATACTGTAGAGAGAACAGCAAGAATTGGAATATTAAGTAGTAAAACTGAAGTATTGTAAAGAAAAATAACAACAAAACGGAACCTACCTATAGACCTTGTAGGAGCCTATGTCAATCTCATCGATGCTCTGTGACTTCTTAAACTTGGATCTCGTCTCCCTCATCATGGGGGACAGGCGGTCCGAGCTTTTACTCATCACCACGGTCACCTTGTTGCCCCCGCTGACACTTAGCTGGTCCTTCCTGTTCTGCTCCCCCTGATTGTTGTGGTACGACCAACTGCCGGGCAAAGGCCCTCCGCCTTGTTCCAACCTTGGAGCAAAAAACAAGGGATGGTCAGGAAGTGTTATACCAATACGTGCCTAAAAGTCTGAAACCAGGATAGTGTTAGTAATGATGAGATTGGAAATGAAGAAGAGGTCCAGCAGCTTCGTAACAACAGATTTTTGCACAAATATTATTGCTAGGGTGTCACTTCTTTAAGTATTAATTTGACTTTAGATTATCTAAAAGAATAAGACACAACGCGCTCAACTCAGGATAAAACCTTGAAGACTGAGTGCTGGATTCTTAATGTAATGAATAATGAAAAAGACAAACTAGGACAGCACTCCAATATGACTTTTTAATATTGCTACTGTAGATTATCTACAGTCAACATCAGTTGGTTAAAAATACAACAGTTACACTGATAGTTACACATTGACATTTGAAACTGAATATGCAGCTAACAACTATTGTCATTATGGACATATATGTTAATTCGTTTTTGAATAATCTTGGAATTATCTAGACCGTAAAATGAAAACAAATTGTAAAAATGCACATTATAACATTGAAGAAATGTGAATTATTCAGTTTACAATTATGTAAAACTTAGGAAATCAGAAAATGCTGATACTTTGAGAAGCTGAATCCAGAAAATGTTTGGCATTTAACTTAACAAAAAGCACAAATGTTTAATTCATTTTCTGGTTATCAAATCTTCGATCACTTCAGCCCTATTTGAGAGTGGAATTAGTTAATGCTGGAAAAGTTTCACAACACAGGATAAAGTTATTACAGAGCACTGGTTCTCAGTTATCTACTATATTAACCCCGAAGTACGATGGCTGCACCTTCAACCAGAGAAAAGTTACAAATGCTGCCGTGATGGCTGATTAAAATGAAAACCTGCTGGGCATCATGAAGCCTTCCACACAAACACATACATCTCAGGTCTAACTGTGGGACTGCTGCAGCTCCATTCAGTTACCTTGAGTCTATGTCCTTGCGGTCTGGGTTGGGGCTGGAGGTGGGCGTTAGGTCCAGTTTGGAGGGAAAAGCGGTCCGGTCCTCCAGCGGGCTGGGGGTTCGGGTCCAGTTCTGCCAAGGATTCTGGGAAGGATGTCCGGAGGATTGTGGGTCGTTGTCTGGAGCGGACCGCTGGTTGCTGTGGAAGGGGAGCGTCTGAGTGTCCAGCTCTAGCGGTACTCCTACGATCCGCTCTTGCCTGAGGAGGGGGCGGCGCCCGTGTGTCGACTGGCTGCGGGGTTTGGAGCCCAGCGGCGGGTTTCCCTGACTCGTGGTAGAGGATGGATTGTCCATAGGAGACTCCTCAGCATCAAAACCTGTGTTGTCATAGTGAGGGGCCTCAGACCAATCAAAAGGCTCACTCAGTGGACGTCGATCCCCACGCTGCTGCAGGGTTCCTGATGGAGGGGTTTCTCTCTGAGATAGCAGGGGCTTGGAGTCAATGGGCTTGGGGAACGACTGAGCCAGTCTACAAAGATACAAACTATTAAACACTAATTATGCTGTGGAAAATAATAAAATGACCTGAATTATACTGAAGTGTCACACAACATAATTGTGCGCTGTATATTTAATCAGAGCCAGTGTTCTCTGGGAACAGCCTCTGATGGCTCAGATCAATTTGGCCAACAACCATGTTTGTTGTAATTAATGTTTCCGAGAGCAGCCTTGAACAGAAAATATTAATGCCTTCAACCTCCCTCACTGCCACTTGCAGTTTGCCACATATTTCACAAGTACACAGACAAAGGGACAAGTATACAGACTGTGATCTGAACATCACCCCAGGACATGTGAAATGACAACTTTAATGTCAAGAAATACCAAAGCAAGCTTTCAACCTGCCGGGGCTCCTGAACGAGAGTGAAGAGAAAGAAATGGGTTTTTAACGTTGTACGGAAAAGGTTACTGTTCTTTAAAAATATATATATATCTGTCCAGACCCTGCGGCGTCAGAGAGGAAACAAGCTAGTTTGGTACAAAATCCAAGCAATGCAACCAGATTCCTGAATCTCTGGATCACTGGAGAGGCTAATGTGAACATCTAATTAGCATTTGTGTCCTGTCATGATGACTGTGACATAAACCCTTACATTTGACAGTCACCATTTTCAAGGTCGTATAATAGTAGAATAACAGAGAATTTTCGCAGTGCCGTGGTTTTAAAATATGTCAATTACCTGCCAGTAACCAAGCAAGCGTTTCTACTTTGAATAGATGTTGGTACAACAGCCCGCACCAACACTAGAAATTAGAGCCAGATAGCAGATTTAATGCTTATTGCTGATAAGTAACAAGAAAATATGTTGGAGGTAGTTTAGAAATCTAGTTAATTTTGTCGTCACAATGAAAAAAGCAAACAAATTTAAGGGATTTCTACCAAACATAAATGTTGTATTTCTTGTGTAGATGTAATAAAACGAGTATTGTTTCCTACGGAAGCCGAGAACCTCCATTCTTGTAATTATGTGTTTACTGTCGTTGTGTCAAGGTAACAAAGCTTGTTTTCTCGTGATGACGGGTTCATTTATTCATTCATTCATTTAGTCTTCTCCTCAGAAGAAGTGCTGATCTGAGTGTTATCTCTGACAGAAAGACATAATGCAATTTCTTTGAAGAAGAGTCTGATCAATAATGGGAACTTTTCATCTTAAATCAGTTGCTACAGTTGTCACTCCTGATCTCTGATAAACATTATAAGTGTTAATAAAGGGACACAACCTTTAGTTTTCTCGTGATAACAGGTTGATTATCTCATTATCTTGAAATGAAAAGATCATTTTCTCCATCAACTCGTGATCTCGAGATAACGGCATTAAAAAGAAGAATTGCAAGCGTGGCCTTTGAATTCAATTGTATTTATATAGTGCCAAATCACAACAGAAGTTATCTCAGGGCACTTTTCACATAGAGCAGGTCTAGACTGTACTATTCATAATACTATTTACAGATCCGCCGTGAGCAAGGCAGCTAGGCCACAGTGGAAAAACTCTCTCCAATCTTCAGTTTGTTGAGACTATACTGAAAATGTCAGAAATGTGGCAGGCAGTTTATATTAAGACATTTGTTGTTGTTTATAGCTGTATACTTTTTGACATTCGTTTTCAATGCTATTTTTAATTCCAAATCTATCCAACGTCATCATAAGTGCACTACAATCAGTGTAACAACGTCACTAGAAGGACCAACGTTCTTAATTGTGTTTAAAAAAAAAAAAATCTAGATAGTTTTGAAGTCTGGACTGGACAGGTTTGATGCAGAGGAGAGCTGAGAGAGAGAATCCTGAACAGAAGTCTGCAGCATCCTAATGAGGCTCTCTGACCTTGACTGAGCGAGCAGAGAGATGAGAAAGACACAGAAAGGTGGAGGGAGGAGAGGATGGATGGAGTGATTGGATAGATGGATGAAAGATGGAGGAGATTGGGGGGGGGGTTGGAATCGAAAGAGAAGAAGAGATGACGGATAGTCGGAGGGAAGGACGGTAATGAAATTGAAGATGAAGCAGGCGTGTGTGTGTGTGTGTGTGTGTGTGTGTGTGTGTGTGTGTGCGTGTGCGTACCTGTTGGTCCAGTGTGTCTGAGGGGCCTGGTCCTTGCTGGGGGCCGGCAGGGCGGGAGTGTGTTGGTGCGCGTGAGTGTGGGCATGCGAGTGTGTGTTGGCGGGCGGGTTGGAGGAGCCGGAGGAGCCCTGTGAGGGAGAGTAGTCGGAGTAGGTGGCTGAGGAGCCGCTGTGGTTCAGACAGTGGAGCTTATCCACCTCCTCATCTGTAGACTCTGGACGGACACAGGTAGACAGTGGAGAGACAGCTCTGTTCAGTGGAAATGTCACATCCTCTTCTCTCAGATAGTCTGGTTTCTGATAGTCGACTTTTATGAGTGCTAAAGTGCCTTTGTCACAAAGAAATATCTGTATTTCATCCCCCTGGAGTTGATTTCTTTCAGATCTTCTTTATTCAAATACCAGTAGACGATCTCAGAACCTTCGGCGGCCATATTTAATCAGTGGCAATGTAAAATGTGGATGTCTCAAAATAATGAACAGACTTGGCTAATTTCTGTTTAAAGATGCTCAACATATAAATGATTTGGGGATTAAATCCTGTAAGTGATTTAAGCACGTTGGAGTTTTGCTATTTCAGTAGCTTGAGGCCACATGATGAGGATTCCTGGAAAAATGGAACCTCCCTGTAAACACACCCTGACAATGTGTTCAGTGTTGAAACAATTAATCACTTAACTTTAATTAATTAATCATCATTAAATGTATTATTTAAGCCATTTATTATGCAAACGTGCTCTTTCCAGGCTCCCAAAGGTGAGGAAGTTGAACATTTTCTGATTTCTAACTTTCCCCCCAAAACTAAACAAGACATTTCTTCTTCACCTTTCGGTCTAAAATAATAAAATAGTTTAGGGCATTTTCTCTTATTTTTTATATTTTGCAAACTAAACTATTAATTGGTGAAGGTCCAAAAGGGAAAGGGTCGTGTAGCTGTGGCAGAGCTAAGAAATGATTCTCACATGGACACCAACAGAACCTACGATGAAAGGATGAAGTAATCCTTCCAAATCCCAGCCCACTGTTTGGGTATTAAACCTGAACTGTGTACTGTGTTGTCAAATGAGAGCTGCAACAACATCAGAAGGTGCATCCAGAACGATGTTTAGACTGAATTTCACTCTGTATTACACATGATGAGAGGGAGAAGAATCAAATGTCTTTCTTAATCTCGTCATCCGTTTCTTAACCCAGATTCTTGTAGTGCTCCCATTATATGTTTGGACAGTATTGAGTCCACTGCACTGACGCAAGACATGGCCTGGTTATAAAAGACAGGGTTTAACAGTTAAAACAATTTATTTAACCATACAAGTCCCACTGAAATCAAGAAGCTCTTTTGGAAGGGGGGACCTGGAAAGACAGCGACGTCAAAACAAACACAACAGTTGCTGAAAGGAGGGGGACAATTAAATATATGTCTTGTGTAAATGAGTCAAACTCAAAATTCAGATCACGACAAAATGCCACGAGATCCTTTCTTAGGAATTTACACTCACCAAGACAGAGAAGCGCTTTGAGCTTTAATCGCTTCACACCGACTTCCCTGAGAAAAAAGTAGATTACACGACGGACCTCTGAATTAGACAGAGCTACAGTTGGTCACGGAGAAGAGATGATGAACTGTTTCGTTCAGTAGACGGGATTAAGGCACTAAATTATTTAGAACAAAAAACAGATTTTGGATAGGGCAGTGGAATTAGCTTTGGGCTCATTAGCAGTAGGTACTTGCCTTTGGTGAAACTGAGGCCTTTGAGTCAAAATAAGTAAAAAGGGTCGAGCTAGATGCTAAACACGCCCCTCCCTCTGTTAAGAGCTGAATAAATCAACTTACTGCCAGGACTAATTAGTGGACACTATTACAACATAGCCCTAAGCACTTTACAATAGACAACATTAAACTGCAAACTGTACGTGTGCACCCATGTTCGTCTCTACGTTGGTGTATATACACAGTATCGGACAGTATACCTTTCTTGTCCTTCCCCAGCAGCACCACCTTTGGTTTGTACATTGGTGGCTCCACCAGGGTGGGCCTCATGTCAGAGATACGGATGTCATTGGGAGAGCCGCCCATCGAGTCCTGCGGAAAGACAAAACGCACAGGTTCACATCGGGTAGCTATAGTAAAGTCAGACAGCCTTGGAAAGCTTAGATAGGAGCGTGCAAGGTTATAGGCTACTTATAAAGTTTTAAGCTTATGATCATCTGCAGCTCTGAATCAGATCCTGTCAGTCTGTGAAACTAATGTTAGTGAAAGCTGGAGTGGAGACCTGTCAACAATCTAATCAGATTTGTTTTTAAATTGAAAACTATAAGATATAAGTGAAATAAATAAATAAATGACTACATTGGCAAGTATTTAGCAGTCACTGGTATATTTCAAGGTAAAGGTGTGGAGATTTTGACCTCATGTGGCGCTATAGAAAGATATATTTTTATTATGAGTGGGCGTTACTGCCAATGTCACATTATTACACCTACCTACCTGACCTACAGGTGGAGGTCACGCACCAAGAAATGCAGCAATGTGACAGCTAAAGGCTAGCCTGGGAACCAGACGGCTGGTCAGGCCAATCACAACCTTTCATCTATTCTGGGGCGGGTTTGGTAGGACGACCGTACAGAGGAGCGCCGTTGAGGCAGCTGCTGCTGAGGGGGGAACTTTCTGTTGAATCCGCTTCAGTATTAAACAAACTGGACGGCAACTCTTGTTCACAGACATACCGATGCTACACAGTCACAGCTCATCTCCGCATGATGTAGTCTGTTCACGTGTTTCCGTCACCCAGGTCAAGAAAACCTCGCAGTTCACCTCTAAGTGCTTAACTTATAGACTTCCTTAAGTAGCCTGTGACCAATGACATTGATTACTTTTTTGGATGTCCGGCTGACAGAGAATGTTTTGCTATGGTCTGCAAAGTGTCACCACTAGACAGCACTGAATATTTTGTTCAGATAGACATTGTATCCACATTATTATCCTGAAAACTGTAACAATCACAAGAAAAGACCATTTAAAAAACATGAATATGACTGTAGAAGGTGAACTGAAACTGGGTAACTGCCTTACAGCAAGCTAAACACTGTGTGTGTGTGTGTGTGAGAATGTGTGTGTACGGCACGCTATGTGACAACCTCAGAGCTTTCTGTCAGGTCCTCTTTGTCCTTCCTCTTGGGAATGTCGATGCCAGAGTTATGCATTGATCCCTGATCCATTAGCTGAGTCTGAGAGAAGTCCTGCATCTCTCTGTCTGTCACCTGGCAAACACACACACATGCAGATAATTTGTGCTGCCTCTCTTACACCTCTATGATCACACATCTCAGTCCTGTAGAGATTGGTGACAACTCGCTACGGCTAATGCTTATGAATGTGCATGCACTTCATTTGCCTGTTTAAAGGGTATCTGATGATCGCTGCGCTTCAATTACACATCTAACGAGGGTTTGATGTGTTCCATCACTTGATCTTGGATCATCAATCAGTGTTCCCAGGACCTCTTGATTTAGTATTTGAGCACTTGGTATGTGCGTTGATTTTGAATACATTTGTGTGTGTGTATGTGTGTGCATGTGTGTGTGTTTCCTACCTCTTTAGGAGGAAGGGGCCACGGCGGTTCGTATTGTTCTTTGCTGAGGTGAGTGTGTTCCATGTTGGTGCCTGCCGAGGTGGCAGTGCCCGTGTTCAGCTGGTGCTGGTGCTGGTGCTGGTGCTGGTGCTGGTGCTGGTGTTGGTGTTGGTGTTGGTGTTGGGGCTGGTGCTGGTGCTGGTGCTGGTGCTGGTGCCCGTGTCCGGCATGTACACTTTTACCCACAAGGCTTTGCACTGACTTGACCATGTTCTTAAGGTCCTCAGGGTAGGGTGTTGGGTAGCGTTTTAGGTTTATCTCCACCTACGCACAAAAAATGGAAATGGGTTGAGTGTACAAATGCAAATAAAGGACACACACCGAGCAAGCATTTGGTAGGAATGTGTAAAACGTCAAAACATCGCAAACAAGACATCATAAATTCTGTTAAAATCGTTTTCACTAATATCTTGTTGATTAGTAGTTGCCGTCTCTTGCTAGCTTTGTGTAAGCAACACTTCATTTGAGCATCATCACTGATGTTGTGATACTTGCTGTTCAAAATAGTTTCAGGCAAAAAAGACACTGAAATCAGGAGAGACTATTGTTGCAGTGGGGTCATATCTTGGCCAGGCCCCCCTCGAAAAGGAGATTTTAATCTCAGGGGACTTCCTGGTTACTGGCAACTTGGCAAGAACGGATTTAACGGATATTTAAAACTTTGTCTCATTACTTTTCTGCTCCTTTGGACTCTGGTCTACTCTTCTGTCTTGTACCTTTGGCTTTTTCTCAATGAGACTTTTTTTCAGTACGTTTGCTCACATTTGTACATTTGTTTGTACTAAAGATTCAACCTGGAGAATTTCATACTAATTCAAGAGCTGGCGTTGCTCCAGCGGCCACTCAGTTAATGCTGCCTTTGCAAAACTTGAACAGAAACCCTGCTTGCCTTATATGACCCCCCCCCCCCGCTAAGTTATTCTAAAGACAGACAGACAGACAGACAGGCAGACAAGCAGGCAGACAGGCAGGCAGACAGACAGACAGACAGACAGGCAGACAAGCAGGCAGACAGGCAGGCAGACAGACAGACAGACAGACAGAGAGAAAGAGCTGACCTTGACCTTCCCAGAGTTGTCTTCCTCTTCTTTCTTGTCCTCAAAGTCAAATGCCACAGTCATCCTCTGCTGTCTCTGCTCCTCCCACAGAGTAGGATTAAAGCTGTCACTGTCCGACTGGTAATCTGTACACACACAGACACACACACACAGACACACACACACACCAAAGACAGGGTTAAAACTGCTATAAAACAGCTTTTTATACAAATTACTGTGATATTGCTAAGTGTAATAAAACAAATACAAAGCATTTGGTGACTTTAAACTATGTCTACACATTATGAGACACACACACACACACACACACACACAGTTTGTACCCTCATCATGTCGCGGTTGCTGAGGAAACATGTAGTTGGTCAAAACCTTCTGTTTGGTTTCAGGGTGGGCTTCTGTCTGCAGTGGGATCAGAGCCTTGGACTGCAAACACAGACACAGACACGTTCACATTAGTATTCCTGTGGCGGTGTTCACTGATCACATTTACTCCCTAATTCCTAATCTAAACCTGATCAACATAGAGAGCTCTGCCGCTTGATGATTGGTTGTTAGAATATCTGCATGGCTACATGAAGCTTCATCTCATTCAGAGCTTGACTTGAAATAAAACTACCCTAAGTGACAGGTGGGAAACAGTCAAAGTGTTCATGCATATTAATTTAGCCAACAATAAAACTAAATTGCAAAGAGGGGAGACACTGTTTGCCACGTTACATTTGTATTACAAATGGATTTTTGCAATCTGAACAGTGAGTCGAATGAAATACCAAATTACTCTGTATTTTCCATGTTTATCTAATGAAAAACAGTGATTCATATCTTTAAAAATGGTAATGTGAACTGATCTGAATTTGGGTTTAAATATTTCTTGCAGAATATGAATACACAAATGACAATTTGAAATGTAAATGTAAGACTAAACAAAGTGCATTTTAATTTTAAATTTGCTTTCTTCTTCAGCAGTAAGCAAGTATCCAGTGTTGTTGTGACTTAGATTTCAATTGAGTGAACTTCCAATGTTATAGACATAGAATGTTATCACCAGTACTTTAATGGCATATATAGTACATTTAGTATAATGTGTTATACAGACAGAGTCATGTCTCGTCTTCACCTTGCCTCTGAGATAATAAGCTGCTGGAAGTTAAACTCAACACTTCTTGTATGTTTCAGAATAAAAGTCTTCCAGGAGAACAAAGAAATAAACCACTTGCGCCAAAGCTTTTTAAATATGAAACAGATAGAGGAAGCACTGAGTTTGCATTAAGAGCAAACAGCAGTCACAGCAAATCCACATGACAAATGGAAGGCGATCACAAAACAGAGGCGCTTCTTATAATAAATGTAATAAACTGACAAAACAGGAGAACTTAGAAATAAAAACCTCAACTAAAAAAACTCAAGTAAAGGCCTGGTTACATTAATACGTGTAGCTGTGTGTGTTTGTGCTGCATGCTCATTAGCAGGTACAGCTTCTGGGAGAGAGTGTGAGAGGAGAGAGAGATACCTGATTGTCAGAAAGCCAGAGAGCTGCCAGATCCTTCAGCTTAGTAAAGGTGAACGGTAGGTTCTTTAACCTGAGAGGGAG
>JAVQJD010025897.1:0-12836 GCA_036023655.1 Nannoperca australis | reverse complement strand
TGTGGGTGTTACTTTGACACGTACCACCTACCTAAACATTGTTGCAGACCAAGTACACCCCTTCATGGAAACTGTATTCCCTGATGGCAGTGGCCTCTTTCAGCAGGATAATGCGCCCTGCCACACTGCAACAATGGTTCAGGAGCAGTTTGAGGAACGTGACAACGAGTTCAAGGTGTTGACTTGGCCTCCAGATTCCCCAGATCTCAATCCAATCAAGCATCTGTGGGATGTGCTGGACAAACAATCCGATCCATGGAGGCTCCACCTCGCAACTTACAGGACTTAAAGGATCTGCTGCTAATGTCTGGGTGCCAGATACCACAGCACACCTTTAGAGGTCTAGTGGAGTCCATGTCTTGAGGGGTCAGGGTGTTTTGGTGGCAAAAGAGGGACTTACACAATATGAGGCAGGTGGTCATAATGTATGATTGGTGTATTTATGGACATGCTTACCGCAGTTGTACAATCCCTGCAAAGAAAAAAGTCAGTTATTTGGATAAACAAATGTTTTCTAATGAAACAAAGGTTCACTATCTTGTAAACAATTAAATTCTGCTACACAAGCTAGATTTTAAAAAACTCACTTGTATGCCAATATATAAACGCAGATGTTATTACAAGATCATATATGCTCACTTCTTGAATTAGGGGCAAGGTTATGAAAATTTGTCTACCTTTAATTCCCAAGAAAGAAAGGTGTTTTTCGAGCACATGAATGCATCTTTCCAGCTGGATATTTAGGTCAGGTCACATTTTTAACTGTATTACCAATATAAAGCATATTGTTACTCATTACATTAAGCAAGCTTCAAGTCTGTACAGTTGAAATGAATGGGAACCATGTGTGACAGAAAGTTGGGGAAAATGCATCATAAGTTCTAAAAAGCTAAATAGTTGTGGTCAGCGGCAATATAAAGTATACATGATTCAAATGGACCAAATCAAGCAAAAACTCTATTGTGTTTTCAGTGGATTTGTTTCAAGTTGATTCAACCTTTGCATATGGCACTGACGCACAAAATATTCAAATGGCTGAAAAGTTTGGATAAATAAATGAAACCTGCCACTAATGGCCAGATTCCATATTCTGCAGACTATGGGCAAAAATTACTCTTTGGATGTTCCACTTTGAGTAAAATATTCTTGATTTGACTTATTACACTTAAAAAGTTTGTGTCGAAAGTTAGAAGGGGAGACTTTATATTACTAAGTTAGGGGTCATATTGAGACTTGAGATTGTTATTGGCCAGAGCTACAGCCATGTTTCTGCTTTGTGCCTAAATGAATGGAACCGAGGCCCTCATGAAAGACAGTGGTACTTGACTGGGTGAGTTTGCCTTGTGTTACACTTGTGATTGATTGCATCACTGCAGTGGAATGAAGTTGGGTGTCAGGGCTTTTATGGGCGACTACAGTACAGGGGTTTTGAATTTCAATGGATATGCCCTTGGCCAGATAGGAGATGATACTACCCAATCTCCACATACACACACACATACACACACACAAACGCACACACATTTAATAATGCCGAACATGCTTAATGATTCCTCTTGTTAAACTTTGGCTTATTTTGTGTACAAAAGGGTTGATGTGAAACAACAGTTTTCTCCTAACGGGATATTTTCATGACAAGACAACCACCCGTGGGGCTTTATACGTGCCAGTCTGTTGGCACAAATATCAGAAAGGTAACGCCACACCTGGGCTGACATCACCTCATTCCATGAGCTCTGATTTCGGGTCCACCGTAAACACAATATATGACAGTTCACTGTGTGTGTGTGTGTGTGTGTGTTTACCCCGTTCTGGGTCCTCCTAAACCTAATTGCAGTTTCTTTCTCTGAGTGACAGCGAGGATTTCGCTTCGCCCGGAGCGACGTCACACCAAGGTGGAAGGAGAGGAGCGCATTGTTCCTCCCTATATCATCCAAGGAAACCACATCGACAGACTGTGGCACACAGACGCCTCTACCTGCAACCGGTGCGCACCGACAACTACTTCACCAAGTTCGCCGGTGCGTCAGCTCACAGCGCGCAGAGAAAGACCAACATCCAGCAGCACCAAAAAACAATCTATTTTTGTATTCATTAGAAAGGCAGCAGTGTTCCCCTTCTTCCTTAATATAATTTATTTGGTTTGAATATCACCCAAAGAGTGGTGAGACTCCGAGTGTCTTCACAGCCAGCTGTTTCGTGCGCTGTTTCGCAGTCACAGCGAGGACTTCACTGCTTGGAGTCACTTCTCGTTCCTCCTCAGAACGTTTTGAAGGCATGTAATGCGCTGCGACAGATGGAGCAGAACGACAATGAAGAGGTTAACCACACCTTTGAAAGCGGACATCTCTTCAGTAGCCTCTTGACCGACTTTGTTGCGCATTAAGATGTGCCCGACAGAAGAGGAGTTGGATGATGAACTTTCTGCGCTCTTGTTGACAGACAGTTTCCAGTGAGCTTTCGCTGAGTGTACTACCGTCAGAAAACAAGGACATCCTATGTATTTAAGAAACAATCCAACTCGGTGTTGGCTGAGTTCGTCAGTACTTTAAACCTTGCTGGGGGAACCTCCTTGAGGACTTCACCATGACGGTTCGTCTATCACGGATCCAACTGGCCCTGTTCTTTATCTTGCTCTGCCCGGTCAATATCATCGGACTCTGGTGGTAAGTACTCTGTATTTACCACGTGTTTTACGTGTCTCTGTCTCGTGTCAACTTGGCATTTAAATGATCTCATCCGACTTAGTTTTATTTGATTTCTGTGCACAAACATGGGGCATAATCACGTTGTCTATATTTATCCACAGCACCACCACTCAGCATTAGCTTACCGGCTTTTCACCTAAATACTCAGGATAGCCCGGGAAGCGTCAGCGTCTCTTTTGGAGCCTGGTCCAAAGACAGATATGATCATCATAATGAAGGCTACAACAGCAGGACGTAAAAATGGGCTGACACAATATAGATAATCTGTAAATGTGGACCACATGAACAGACAAATCAGTAAAACGATGCCCGTTGCTTGGATGTAAGAAATAAATCTATTTAACAGTGTTTGCAAAAGAAAAACAAATCAGACAGATGTTCATTTTTTTGTTCTTGTTTTTTTTAAATTGCTTTTCTATAGTAATAAATCAAACACAGTGGAAACATTTATATGATCTAATAGCCTTGAGATGATGAAAAAATTAAGTCAAAATATGGTTCCTCAGGGTGAAGAACATGAGACAAGAGAAACGGTGGTGAGAGAGGTGTCTGCTGTTCATTGCCTGCAGTTATACATGGAGGAGAGAGGAGAGGGAGATTGGTGAAGGTGGTGTGTGTTTGTGTGTGTGAAGTGGGGGTTCAGAGTCAGGAATGTCAGGTGGCCCTCTAGGCGCAGTGGATATGTCATCATAAAACAATCCATACAGGCTCAGCTCCAAGGTGTGTGACAGTCGGACAGACAGACAGACAGACCTGCAGATCTGCTGATAACATATTTTCTATCCATGTGGGTCTCTGTCTGTCTGTCTGTCTGTCTGTCTGTCTGTGTAGTGCTTTTGTTGTCTTGTGTTGTATTGTATTGTTGCTTCATTAGACAACAATATTTCTGGCTTTCTTTGCCTCTTTCTCTTTTACTCTTTCACACACACACACACACACACACACACACACACACACACACACACACACACACACACACACACACACACACACACACACACACACGCACACAACTCCAAAGCGGCAGTGTTTGAATGTGAAGCTTTGTGATTTCTCCCCCCCCTCCCAGCGAATCCTCCCACTGTTCATTCACAGCCCAGTCAAGGTCAATGTGGGTTGCAGGGTCACAGAGGCTGTGTAAGTCTACTGAATGTCCTTGCATGACTGGCAGATGGGCTTCCCGCTTTAGAGGATGCGTCTCCCTAACCAACATTTCCATTATTCTGTCAATTACTACAGATATGAGGTAAACTCAGGTAATGTGGGATTTATTAGAATTTCTGAGAATGACCATTGTTAGAAAAATGAATGAAAAATGAAAAATGTTTCAGTCTGTATCTATAGAACTGAATGCATATGTAGTTAAATTACTGATTTGATATAAGCACCTCCCCTCCTGTTGTAAATGTGGGGTCAACATTGTGGATGCTTGGGCTACTGGGTGTCACAGTGAGAATGGACAGGAACCATAAGGTGGACGACAAAATCTGAAAATCCAGTTCACATGCATAAACGATGTGCATTCACACGTTCAGACTTCAAGAGTGTATCATAGCATCTATTAAGGAAAGGGACAGACACAGTGCTGTTACTCTGCTGAGTCTCAGCTGGTGAAACCTCTGTTTTGTCCGCCCCATGCTCACCATCGTCATTGTTAGTGTGTCTTCATGAAGCCAAACTCCTAGTTTGTTCTGTTTTACGTATTATTCTGTTAATAGGCTCTGAGTCAGCTGAACAAGTATGTAACAGTAATTGGGTCTTGGCTGAAAAAAGGCTACCTGTTGATTGGGCAAACAGAAACTCCTCTGTTGTAATGCTGATCGAATCGCTATTTCATGATCGCAAAGTTGTCTGACAAAATCAACATGAATACGGGTTAGTGACATTAAGCATACTCTGTGATCGGCAATATTGAGGTTTAAAATAACTTTTCTGCTTTTGGTTTTCAGATGTTTTAGTGTGGTTGGAGGGCGTAACAGAGAGAAAAAGATTTGTTTGAAAATTAAAATGTGACATTTAACCGACTTAGTATCGACAAAGACAAGTCACTTTTAGCCAAGTGCTGGTCTGTTATTGAACTCTGCTCTGAATGAGGGAAAAACGTTGTCCCTACAGGGGACAGTAACTAACATTGCCTTCAAACACTTGGCATATTTGGGCAAAATCTGGCAAAATCCTGTCATCTACCAGTCCTGAAACCAATTCAAAAAGAGAAAGAGAATTTAAAAATGCCTACATGAGAGTATATATGCAGCACCACCTTAACATTATGTACATTTGGAACCTTTACGGATCATTGTACCATTATTACCAAACACAACATCATTTGTTTTTAAATTCACATAAGCACCACTGTGAATTTGTGTTGTGACCAATTGGAAGAGAGGAAAGAACACGTAACAAGGATAAAACTCATAACTTATGGTGATGAATTTGTAAGAGAGAACTAAGCTCTGACTAAGTAACGTTCAATGTCAGCATTCTGCTGGCAGCACATTCTACATATCTCAGTACATTTACTTTAAATAAAGCTGTAGTGGATTATGAGAATCAACACTAATAAATCAGCTACATCCTTTTTATCCCCACTGACATACGTTGTCATCTTCTTTCACTCACTCACTTGTTCTCTGGCTCACTTACACAGACACACAAGTGCACGCATACATTCACGCACAGATTCACACAGCTATACACACACAGTGGCCGACTGTGGTGCAGCTAGGGTGAAGCCACACCTGTGGGTTTGCTCCCCAGTCTGCCAGGACAATGATGCTCTCTGTTGAAAGCTGCTAGACATACCATCATACATCTCTCTTTCTCTGTCTCATGCTCGCTCCTCTTCAGTGTCCTCTGCATGTCTTTA
Organism: Nannoperca australis; assembly: GCA_036023655.1. Taxonomy (NCBI): domain Eukaryota; kingdom Metazoa; phylum Chordata; class Actinopteri; order Centrarchiformes; family Percichthyidae; genus Nannoperca; species Nannoperca australis. The sequence continues at coordinate 7,262 of JAVQJD010025897.1, read as the reverse complement.
GCCATACTTGTCTTTTGAAGGAAAATACCTATCATACAGATAGCTTGTTGCTGAAGGAAGGGAGAGAGAGCTGCAGTGATAGACAGAGAGTGAGAGAGATGAAATGTGGGGAGATAGCTGTCCTTTCAGAGCCTCTGCTGATTAGAGCACTCTAATCATTTGGCCTGAGAGCAGAGAGCACAGCTCAGAGACTCAGCTCAGAGGGGTGAGGAATGCCTTTGCTCTCTTATACTCGTTTTGACTGCAGTGCTTAGCAGGGCCAACTTTGCTTCGTGTGTGTGTCTGTCACAGCCCCAGTTTGGCAGACAGCCTGCCAGGAGCGTGCCACAGGCCTACAGGTGCACACACACTGCATTTGTGTGTGTGTGTGTGTGTGTGTGTATGTGTGTGTGTGTGTGTGTGTGTGCTTGTTCCAGCTTTCTCCTTTGTGTATTTTGTGTTTGTCAGTCCAAATGCATCTCCAACCAGTGGATTCTGGTTAATCTGTTTAACATGCACTCAGAGATGCACTCATTCAGTCATACATTTATGGGTACATATATGCACACACACACACACACACACACACGCACACACACACACTCACACACACACACACACACACACACACACACACACACACACACAGACTCTATAGTCAGAACCGCCATCATCACCACAGGAGAGTTTCATTGTAACAGATCTTATCTTGTCCACTCCACTCCTGGTCTGAAAAGCTAGCTGACTAATCAGGACCAGAGAGATGGGTACAGATAAAGATTAAATGACGATGTGGGTTTGGCATCAGGTCGAGGTCTGAATTAAACGCGTTTATGTGTGTGTGTGTGTGTGTGTGTCTGCGTTTTTAATCATGCACATATTTTGGTGTTTTTGTCGGCATTCATACTTAAAGAATATTCCAGTGGCCAAGAAATGCCAAAATGCCTCTATAAATTTGATGAAGAGGGGCGAAAAAAGTTCTTACGATTTTAGAGTTGGCAGAAGCTAGCATGAAATGTCAATGTAACAATGCAAGTTATTGTAGTCTTAATGTTAGCTTGCAATGTTACAGGTTTTGATGCCTTTTGCATTTCTGCATAAAGTTGGAGTTGCCGTTGTAAGGAGTTTTGAGTCCTTTCCTGTTATTTCTTACAGTTCATGTTGCTGTTCCTGTTACATGGTGCTGTTTTTATCACAGTTGTCTGATATATTGTCAAATAGCGCCTGAAATAATGAACAAGCAAGATTTCCATCAAATAACAGGACAAATGTTGTCATTCTAAATGTCTGTGTTTAGACTTAGCTAAAGTTGTTTCTGGTTAGCTTCACATTTAACAAATTCCTCTACTTATAGCAACATTAGGGGTCCATGGCATAACTTGTGGAACACAAAAACAGTTTGTTAACGTCTGTGGTCACTGGCATTTTGTTGTAAAAACAAAAATAAATATATGCTGTAAATGTCATATTATTGGCATGATTATGTTACTCACATTAAGCAAAGCACCAGGTGCAATCCCCTGCAGTGGTTAGCTTAATAAGACACACCACATAACCAATGTCAGTGTACTTTTCAAGCCATTAATACATTTTTACCAGTGCTGGAAAATATCTACACATTCTATGGAAACAGATGATACCATCACTTTTACAAATATTCGTGCCACTTGATTTCCTGACATCGCTGCAGCTAGCTTCTCCCTTGCAGAAGCTAACATCACACAGCTTGCTAGACACGCACCTAACATAACTCTTTAATTTACATTGAAAAAAATATAAAACATAATACTAAAAGAATGATAGTATTTACTGTCTAGTACGTCTGGTGTGCCACTCTACCACACTGTTACAACTGAACAAGCTTGTGGATGGTTTTCTTCTGTTAGATTGGTTTGGTGTTGTTAGTTTCCCCTTGGTCACACTTTGTTACTACAATTTAAATTGGGTGCATTACATTATGAGTGCTGAGACATTTTATTGAGACAAATTTCATTGTTCTTAACCTTGTTTTACATCAGCAAAAACAACATGACCAGGCATGTTTAGAGTAACTGACATGCCCCAGGCTGCAGGGTTTGGAAAAGAGGAAAGAAAAGACTGATGGCACACAGACCCTCTCACACTGTCCACACAGGGCCGCTGGCAAGGCGCTGAATTCATTTCCATCAATCTTCCATTTTCTTTGTTTGGAATGACAGACACATTTTACATGTGTTTTGATTTTCATTTCTTATCACTTTATCACTTTATCATTGTTTTATCTCATTGTATCTCATTATGTCTCCTCTTTATCTTACACTGAAACCACCCACCATGTCTTTCTGTCTCTACACACCTTCTCTTTTGCTTTCTTTGCCCATTTCTCTATTTCTCTCTCACTCTGGCGTCTCAAACTAGCGCTTGTCGTGACTGTCTTCATCTCCAGCATACTTGAGGGATTAAGGAGGGATGAAATTCACTCATTCGTGGGCGGAGTGAAAAAAAAGAAGGGCCCCGTACAGTACAGCACTTTATCTATGGTGCCGTGAGATCCTTAATGAAACCTGAGGTCGCTCTGAGCACCAGTGTTTAATCTCTTTCTGACCCACCTTCTGGATTGGACCAACTGTTAAGTTGCTGCAGGTGGCAGCAGCATTGATAGTTCTGCTATCAGAGTTTATGATTTGGGTACTTTTGTAAAATTTTTATCTCTCACTGTATGAACCACTGTCTTGGTTTTGGACTTTATCATCATAAAGAACGGTTCATGCGATACTTGGTTTCCTTAAAGCCCCAGATAATATCAAAGTCTGCCCATCCTTGTTGGTGTTTTGCACTGAGTTGTCTGGGACTATATCTTAAATGACAAGCAGAGGAGCTGTGCCACTTTGCATGGAGAGGATCTGATTACTGTCTGACTTTGAACTTTCTTCTCCAAGTGCACATGTGTTTTTATCTCTGTGCATGCCTGCACAGTAGCGAATGCGTCTGCTTTAAAAAGTGTGTGTGTGTGTGTGTGTGTGTGTGTGTGCACTGTATATGCAGGGTTTTGTGTGCAGTGCATTTGTGTGTATGTTTGCATCCACTTCATTCACAACTTCATTGAAGTTGCAGAAGCAGGAAAAAAAACACGAGAAATTTCTAGTGGGATTGAAATCAGGCCAGCAGTTGTATACAGTATACAGTCGTTCTCCACCGCAGCATTTCTAACTGAATAAGACAAGATGCACATGCACCATTCCGCCCACAACTGCTCCAGCAAAAGAGAGAATAGAAGTGAAGAGAGGACAGTACTTCATGTGTCTTTAGTAATGTCCTTCTGTGCACAGACACATAAACCCCCTTAAGCCACCCAAGATCTGTTTATTAGACAATTCTGCTTGTTTCACTCCTTCCACATGCACTTCTTTGAGTCTATGGGAGTATTCCCATATTCCATTCAACCTTGCAGGGATGCACACTTTTATGTACTGATCTCCAAACAAGGGCAAGACTGCTGGGTGCTTACAGTCATCCTATTATCCAATTAATGCATCCCATTTTTGGGTATATCGGCAGCAATGCTCTTTTCCACCTCAGTTCACTCCACTTTCTGATTCCGAGTACATTCCCATTCTCCTCCCATCACCCTCTGTTGCTAAATTTATATCTAAGACAGTTTAGTGGGGATTATCAAAACAGCCTTCCACCAACATTAAGGGATGATTTCATCCTACTGTGTCAAAGGGTTTCACACTTTTATTTTGATTTCACTTTATTCTGTACTTACTTTGATATCTGTCTTAATAGTTAAAACTCACAGAACCCCTTCACTTGACTTAAACAAATGTCAGTTATGTAATTAGCCCCCAACCACTTTTATGTGCTGCTATTGCTCCTTTCTCTTCTCTGGCAAATGTCTTTCTCCATTGTATCCAGCATTCCCTTGCAGCTGCTCAGGCTAAGATACCAGACAAAGAAAAAGCAAAAAGTAACATTAATGTTTCTTTAATATACAATCATCCCATTTTTGACTCAACACGCAGGGAGAAGCATTAAAAACAAACTCCAACAGTTCATTATAAAGTGCATCAGTACACGAGAATTTTACAATTATTGTTGCAACTGAATCAGAAGGAATCTTTCTTTATCTCTTTCACCAGCCCACTTTGTCTTGTTTGCTTTTGTGCAAAAAGAGATCCTAAGGAAACTTTTCTCACATTGTCAAAGCCATTTAACTGTCTCTGTCTTTGTGTCCAGGACTCCATCCAATCTTCATCCAGTACATTCACTAGTTTTACAACTCTACACCTCCCATTGTAAAAACCAGGCTGGCTATTGTGAGCTGCTGACAGAGCTGGCTTCCCAGCGCTGCCCCTGGCACATGCACACATACAAACACACACACACACACACACACACACACACACACACAAAAAGACGCGAGTACACATTATTTTCCCTACATCCATACAAATCTACACAGACAGTATAGAAATACATTTGCATGAGTGCACATCAGTTTGATTCTCTCTCTCTCTCTCTCTCTCTCTCTCTCACACACACACACACACACACACACACACACAACCTGACTGGTGGGTAGATAATGAGTAGTTGTTGAGGGGGAGTGTGTGTTGCTAAGTATTGTACCTGTACCTGCTAATTAACACATACAGAGTGTCTGTATGATTTTATTATCCGTGTGACTACCACACACATACACTAGAGGAGAACACACACATACACACGCACACATTGTACACACAGAACACCTGTATTGAAAATACAGCATTGTTTCCATAGCGATGTTGTCAATACACTCTCAATCATAGAAGGAATGCAACAGTGGGTGTCCCTGGAGTGTGCATACAGATATGTATGTGTACGTGTGTGTGTAGACAGTGCATGCATGCTCTGATGCATGTTTTCTTATGTGACAATGCAGTTATTATATTTAACTATAATTTCTAAACTTTCATGTGATACATCAGATATCATGGCTTACACTGTAGGGTTAGATACATTTACTCCCCCTAATCTTAAGGCAAATCATTAGAAAGGATTACAAGGAAACCAAAGCTGTAATCCACACTGGCTGACATTATCATATCTTTAGGACCTGGTGGATCATAGTATTTCGGCAGTTTGCCTCTGGATCTTCCTTTCCATGATGTTATTGGCTGAGAGGCTGACATAAGAGTCCCTATGAATGGCATTTTCATTCAATCATGTGTTGACATGTTAGTCATATAAATAGCTCTATTAAAATAGATAGGTTTTCCAAAACACAGAGTGTGCAAGGATGAATGTGCACGCATGCATGTGTGTGTGTGTGTGTGTGTGTGTGTGTGTGTGTGCAAGACTCTTGCTCGGTATCAGACCGCCAAGAGAGAGGATTGGCAAGCGAGTTTGTTCTGCTTCTTAAAACAAACTCTCGAAGCAGATGAATGATATCAGGCGGTGCGATTAACAGGGACAAGGCTGAATGAAAACTTATGAGGTAGTCTTTTGCTCACTCTCGCTCCCTGTCATGCACACCCTTCGGACTCCCATTTCACGTTCAAACTTGATGTTTTAATTATGGATCACATCTGTTAGGATTCAGTGACAAAAATCAACTGTGGAGAAGATTCAAGAGAGTGATGGAGTAAATGAAATGGGGACGTGAGTAAAGGAATTAAATGCATAGAGGGGACAGTTAAGCCAAGAAGAAAAGGAAAAGAATGGAAAAAAGTAATCTCATAACACTTTGCTGTTATGCCACTGAAGTGGCCACAGATGCTGGCATTGCATCCAAGTGGCAGAGCCAAGCATCTTTCTCATTTTTATTTTTATTATATACACTCATCTGTCAAAGCTATTGATGAGGTACAGGGTCCATATTCATCAAATATAAGATATATGCATATATAGTTTACTGTTTTAAATATTTGAACTACATGATTTATTTTGCCACACATTTAAACATTCATGTTTTTGTTCCTTTTAGTTATATAATATATACAATTTTCATTTCGATGGATTTAATCTGGGACTCGTTTTAATCGTGCTGAATCAAAGTATATGTGTGTTTTAAGCGGCAACGTTTTTTAACTGCTACAAAATCTCCAGGGAAGCTGAATCATCAGGGAAATCTAGAAAGTCTGCCTTCTGGTTTACCAGAATCAACTTAGCATTAAGATCAACCGTAAACGGCCTTCCAACTGTTTCACTTCCAACTTTGTGAAGACCACACAGTTCTCCCAAGTGCAGTCCAATAGCAAAATACAGAATCTGATGTCAGAGCTAAGACGTCTCTGGGAAACTCTGTGCTCTGTTGTCTCCCACGTGCCGATTCAAAAAGCACATTGTCGCCACAGCTGAGGAGTGGTGGGTAGAGTTGGCAGACTTAAGAACCACAGAAAAAACTTGCATTTGGTTTGTGGTTTCTGATGCAGCCACATTGTTACACACACACACACTGCATGATTAAGTTAACAGGTGTTGCTCACCGATTATTGTTCTCATGTAACTGAGAGATTGTTCTCTTCTCTTTTCTAACACTGTTTGAACTTTTCTAGGGCGGTGGGCAGTCCGCTGGTGATGGACCCCAACAGCATTTGCAGGAAGGCGAAGCGTCTGGCGGGGAAGCAGGCTGAGCTGTGCCAGACTCAGCCAGAGATTGTCAGTGAGGTGGCAAAAGGAGCCAGGCTGGGTGTCAGGGAGTGCCAGTACCAGTTCAGGTACCGCCGGTGGAACTGCACTAGCCACAACAAGTACTTTGGCAAAATACTGCAGCAAGGTGAGGGAGTGAAGAATAATGCTTATTGATAACTACCTTTGGGTTTTCCTTTTTTCCTTTTTTACCTTTGTGTTTTCCTTTTTTCCAGCCTTGAGCCAGGCTAGCTGTTTCCCCTTGTTCTATTTGGTCACTGTTGCAGCAGCTCTTAGAGGGCAAAGCCTATAGTCATAGAGGATGGAGTTACGAAACAGAACTAACGTTGTGTCCTGGTTCTGTAGCCTTATATTGAGTGAACAGATCTGGGAGTGGTATCGATCTTCTTATCTAACTCTTGGCAAGAAAGCAAATAAATGTTATTTCCCAATAATCAGAATCAGAATACTTCATTGATCCCAGAAAGGAAATTGCTTTTTGATACAGTTACACTGCTCAATAAAGTTATTGAAAAAAGAATAATAAACAGTCAAGGTGTAGAGGGAGGGTCCTGCTCCAGGACGAGTCTTTCCAGGGCCTTCATGATGTGGGAGGTCAGTGCCACAGGTCTGTAGTCCTTGGCTCCACTGGGGCGTGGAGTCTTGGAACAGGAACTAGGCAGGAAGTC
>JAVQJD010025888.1:0-14714 GCA_036023655.1 Nannoperca australis | reverse complement strand
AAGGGTAGGTACTCCTACCGGAAGACGTGGGTGCTTGTTGACAAGGATCAGACTGTGTACCTAGCTGGTCTCATGTAAACATGAGCGCTACTGATGATTCAATGTTCGCTATTATCAGGCATTATTTTGATGCAGAACATACATATGAGGTGATACTTGACATGCTGTCAACGTTTCACGACAGCACTATGACTATGCGCACTTTAAAGACACGTTTAAAAGAAGCAGGATTGTAAAGAAGAACTGGCTCTGTTGTTTTCTTTCATGTGACTACTTCTTCTGCTTATGCTGCTTCTTCTTCTTTCGTTTAATGACAGTTGACAAACAGCTTACAGTGCATTACCGCCACCTTCTGATTGGACGCGCTGTCCGTAAAGAGACAGACAGCGCGTCCAATCAGCAACAATACTTTACAACCTTAAGAACCCTCCCTTTCCATTAAGAGTTAATGTGTTGTGTTGTCTGTTAATGTGTTGTGTTGTCTGATTTGCGTTTGTGTTTTGCACTTCAGGGCCACCGTAGTTTTATCATTGTTTTAGAAATAATTTCTGTCCATAATACTACCTGAAACCTGAACCTGAAAATGCATATCACATGACCATTCATGTGTACTGGGCATGCACGTGCTGGTGTAAACAGGAAGCAGATTGTCTGGTTGCATAGTTGCAGAAAATACTACGAACAAAGAACAGTGATGTTGGAAAGAAAGAGCGGAGATTTCTGTGCTTTGGTCAACAACCAGGTGGAACTGAAAGTGAGTGTTGTAATTCATTATTGATATTTAATTAACCGTCAGTAGTCATTCATTTGTTTTTGTCTGGGAATAGGTCACGTGATTCTGGCGCGACGAAGATGTTGTGGCTGATTAGACCCAATCAGGAAGTGAAGGTGGGTGTCTGCATTATGCTTTTTGAATGTCTCCATTTTTGCCTGTCCTCACTAAAACTCAGCCCTGGAGTTTTCAAACAAAGACATTGTCAACAGCGTTTTAAAAGATCTCTGTTTTAAGGGTTATAAAACGCCGGAGTAGTGTGAATGCTAGGTGCAAATGTAGCACAAGTTATACGTTTTAAAATAAAAACATAATAGTCTGTATGTAGCCTTAGACTTGTCTCAAGTAACTTAAAAACAGCTGTTTTTCTCCACCACAGAAGAGTTCAGGAATAAAGTTCTTGCTCTTCATTAAGAGACTGACACAAAAACCTAATTTTTACAGTTAAAATGCTTGTGCATGCTCACACTGAGCCTATACTGCCCCATTAGGTGATATTGGGCAACAGATGCAGAAGCACGGGTGGTCCTTTAAAAACAATGAATGTATGTTTTACACTGTGCCCTTGCCCCTACTGCATGTGTGTTTCCCCTCAGTCTTGAATGGCTATCACCTCAATAAAAGGACCACAAGTCACTGCCCTACACTGACTTCATTCAAAGATTATCTTCCATCTTTTACAATCCATCTCTCCTGGAATGTGCACGTGCGCACACACACACACACACACACACACACACACCATTTCTGCATGCATTTAAGCTGCACGGTTAAACGATCAGTCCCACATGCATGGCATCACAGAGTCAGACTGAGTGGCGACTACACAAAGAGGTCGCATGTGATGTGGCATAAAGATCCACATGCAGCAGGACTGTCTGAGTCACACCTCGCTCTTTGCAGCCTGTTTTCTCTGCATCTCCACCATTTTATCCCTTTTGTTTCCTAAACAAATCTCCCCTCGTTGCCTGTTTATTCTCAGTCTATTCTGACATAAAGAATGATGGATAGCTGCAGACTGATGCTGACCCTGAACCAGCAGCCACAATGCAGGGGTAGAATTACTGCAGAAAAATGTTAAGCTAGGCAGAGGCTGGCCAAAAGAAGGCAGGGAGGGGTTGAGGGAGGGGGGAGAAAGTGAGAGCATGATAATGAAAAACACATGGTGTGAGGAAAATGAAGTAACAGGAGTCTCTCATTCTGTTCTGCTACACACGCACCAACATCATGCAACAGCTGCATCTGGTGTGTGCCCAGTTATGCAGTGACTTCATCTGTAAGGTGAAAGGTGATTTTTGATTTGTGGCTCTGTGGGGCTGCAGAGCCTCACCTTGCCTCGTGGACACGTTTCTCTCGTTGCCTGCAGTCAGTACGACCTGCGCGTGGCTGCGCTCCAGGCCGAACAGTTCATCCTTCCCAACCCGGGTGCTTTTCCCAGACTTCATTGTGCCGGTGGGGCCCACGGGTGCCAGGTAGCGACCGTTGCAGTCGCGGAATGCCACTTTTCCGGAGCGGAACTCCAGCATGTAGCCGGTGTCCTTGTCCGTTTTTGTGGACAGGCTGCCGTCGTTGCGGAGGAAGCGGTTGTCGGAGGTCTCGAGGTGGTAGCGCTGGTCGCGGTAGACCAGTGTCACGAGCGAGTCGACCCCCCAGGGAACATCCCGGTTTGTTGACACCTCCTGCCGCCCCCCCTGCACACTCAGGTGGGCGAAGCGTTTGCGCGCAAAGCTGTACAGGTTGACCTGCGGGTGCACGGCCAGGTGCACGCTCCACTTCTCTGCCGGTGAGGCGGTCTGCGCAAAGCAGGTGATCCGGTCCTGGCTGCCGCCGAGGTACCGGCCGTGAGGCTCGGACTGCAGAGACCACCGCCCGTCCTCGTGCGCGGTGATGACGAAGCGGCAGTCCCGGCCGCGCGTCTCGCTGTCCGCGGTAACGTTGCCGTCTTTGTCCGTGGCGAGGTAGCGGCCCAGGTGGGAGAGGAGGAACACGGCGCTGCCGTCCTCCCCGGTCTGCTCCAGGGTCCAGGTCTGCTTCTTCTTCAGGCTGCTGGCCGAGGCGTTGATTTTGAATCCGAAGGTCTCCGCCGTCAGATACTTCCCCTCGCTGTTGATGAGACCCAGAGGGATCTGCAGCAGGTCCCCGTCGGACATGGTTGCCGTGTGTCAAGCAGAGAAGAGAAAAGAAGTGTTCAGAGAGACGGACAGAGGGAGAGAGAGAGAGAGAGAGAGAGAGAGAGTGTGTGTGAATGTGGGGGTGTCTGAGGGAGAGAGAGAGAAAGAGAGAGAGAGCAACTCTGTGCTGACTGATGATGATGATGATGATGATGATGATGAGTGTCCCCTGACTGCAAATCCAGACAGCCTCGCTGGAGCTGCATGCGTTGCAGGACTGGGAGTTTTGTTTTAGCACACGCCCCAGATACAAGCAGAGGAGCTACAGGGAGATTACTGCAATTCTGTCAACACCCCCCCCCCCACACACACACACACACACACACACCTACACACACACACACCTACACACATACAGTATGTAGCCTATTCAGTATCATTCAACCATAACGTATTTCCTTCACATCCATATCTCTCCTTTTCTTGCCCGGCCTCTAACTGAGATCTGCTCACTCTCACATGGATGGGGCCATTCACCAACTGACAGAGTGGCATTTGTCTTCAGGGCTTGTCGCGTGGTGTGTTGGTTATGAAGAGACTGAGGTAAAGATTATCTGGAGGACATGATCTGTATCTGGCCAAAAGTAGGCTATGCAAGTCTGTTAACTGTTACTTCTTTGTGCTTCTGTTCTGTAGCTGTTTTTCCTACAGGCCACTTAGTTACAATAAAGGGAAATCTCACTGTAATAAAGCTTATGATATTTCAGACAACAGCGTGCTTCCAACTTTGTGTTTGTCTTTGAAGAGTTTGAGGAGGGCACTTTCCTTTTTCAACATGACATTGCTCCCACACACAAAGCCATGTCTGCGTTTGGTGGGAACAAAGTCCCGACCTCAACCCAATCCAACACCTCTGGGATGAACTGAGATAGAAATACACCAAAAGCTCTCCCTACTGAAGGAGGTGGGTCTTTTATCTTCCTCCCCCTCATCTCTCTTCCTTTAATCACCCCGATGACATCTTGTCATGGTAACGTATATGTGCTGTAGGGTGTGATGGCATGTCTGTTATAACTTTCTCTTTCTCTTCTACAAACAAGTGATACACTATAGGACCACATCACCAACTACATAACATGTCAGCACTGCATGATTGGCTAAGCCCTGGAAAGGCTCTACTTGGCATGTCTTTGTTGAATTACTCTCTGCATCAGTGCAGGTAATGACAAGTGTTTGTTTTGGGAAACAAGATGTCGACTGCAAAATGAAAAGTGTGTTTCTGTTATCAGCTTGTTTCCTGACCACAATCCCTTTCTTGTGATTTCACCTGTTTCCAGCTGCTGGTCTGGTGAACCCTGCCTGCCTCTTCCCTCTTCCTCCCCAGTGCTGTGTCCTGACACCTGCTCGCACATCCACCTTTATTTATACTGGAGAGAGGGTTTCTGGGTGTGTGCTTATGCTTATGTGCTAATACAACAATATTAGCAGGGTAATGCAAAGCCCCATGAGTGTCACGGGAAGCCATTGAGGCAGCAGGGGAAGGACCAGGAGTACAGACAGATGGAGGCTCCAGCAGAACAAAGGTTCATTTAACAAAACTCAGAAAGAATAGACAGTGAACCAACAGGGAACAAGCGGAAGGGACCAGTATATATATATATATATTTATATATGAAAGTAGATGAGGAGGAACACAGGCAGGAAACTGAGACAAAGACAAGACACCAGAGACAGACACAGGAAGTTTCAAAATAAAACTGGAAAACACAATGACCAACAAAAGGTCATGCTGGGGCATGACAATGAGAAGCCAATTTATCCAGTTAAGTCTTTTGAGTCAGTTGGTTTGTTTCCTCTTCAGTCTATAACTAGGAATCTGATTATGTTCATGTTTTCACTGTGCTTCTTGTGTTCTTTCGAGGGTCAGACCTCCTTTGTAAAACCACAGTAACTTGCACTTACACTGAATGTTATGTGAGAAATCATGGCACACTTCCCCCCCCTCTGTTTTCCATTAATGTGAGTCCTACACTAAAGGTGAAAGTAACTTACTGTCCTGCTAAGCCCGTAGGACAGTAGTATGTTTGTGCCTTTTAAAGTCGCATATCTAGTAACAACAACAAACATTGCCTGCTTTCAAATCACTGTAAATTGAATACTTTTGGAATTTTTGACTATTATCCAGACACAATAAGCAATTCTACCTTATTGCTTTGGGATCTGGTAAGTTGGGTATGTGTCATTAGTTTTGACATTTTATAGATACAATGATGAATCAATGAATCATCAAAATGGTTACTTAATGACTAAAATGATTGGCCGTTGCAGCCCTAGCATGTTGTAACTGGCAAGTGGATAGCCTAAACAAGAAAGAGGTGCATCAACAGAGAAAAGGATGTCATGTCTCTAATTTGAGTGTATTACTGTAAATCACTAAAATGATTCACTACTTCACTGAGTTGAGTGAAATGTGAAGCTGTATGTTTGTATTTGTCTTTATAGATCTGTGTTTGGTAAAATATTCTCTAAGGAGAACCTGGATGAAAAGGTTTGAATCTAGAAGATTGAACAATGTAGATTTTTTAGTTTGTTTTTTGGTCAATGAACCATACATAAATCTATTTGAGAGAGGATAATTGTGAGTGTGGAACTGACAGTGCAAACAGGCCTAGCTCTGAATAAGACTTGCGGGCTGGGAGTAGAACTGTCTCTGCTTGGAGAATCTGGTGGTGGACAGGACGTGAAGACTGACCTGGGAACATTCCAGGTAAAGACGTGGAGGTGGGGTCTTTGGAGAATGCCTGGGCTGCTTGATGCTGGATAGCACTCAGATCAGACCACATCGCCCTCATCTGGGCATTCAGAGAACAACAGCAAGGACATGGATCTACACGTAATATGACAAAAAACAACCTATCAAACTTGAATACAAAGTGAGAATAAATATACTGTATGTGCAGCCTTAGAAAGGGAGTCCCTCGTTCCTCAGGTTTCTTCCATTTCCTGTTAAAGAACCTTTTGGCTCAAATGAAGAAATTCAATTTCCCCGAGGCCTTTTCCCAGCCCACACCTTGACTTGTCACAGTAGGAAAAGCATAGGTGTTACTAAAAACATTAACTATGGCTCTGTTGTAGTCAAGTATCCCAGTAAACACTAACACAGTGACAGTGAGCTGCATGCGTGCTAGGAGCCTGAAACTGAAGCAGCTAATTCATTATTATTTACATATGTGCTTTCCCACACATTTACAGTGTCATGGCTTTATTTAGTTTATTCAGGGACACTGGTTTCTGTATTTTATACATTTATTTAAGGAACTGTGTTTTATGTTATATTAATCCTATAAGTTATATAATAGTTGTGAGTGGGTAATTGAGAGACGTGTTACACCGTCAGAGATACCAGCAATAAAACTGACAACAGTAAAAAGAGGCATGATGTTCATGGTGTTGTTGTGTCTTCACAGAATGTGCTCTAAATGGGCTAAAAAGGCAAACATTCTGGAAATGTCTTTCCAAACACAAGTATTTGATTCTACATCAGCATTCCTCTGAATTAAAATTTTATTGACCTAAATCGTCACTTTGCTGATGATTAAAGTTACAATGTTTTTCACATCCGTGTAATAAATCTCTACTGTTGTGGCCTTGCAGGTTCTGAGCTCCAGGCAACATGCAGTGCAGCCTGAGGCTCACTAGGTGACAGACACACTACCTCTTCCATGCAACATTTCACACACACACACACACACACACACACACACACACACACACACAAAGGCTCTCTTCTATACAACCAGCAATAATAAAAAGTAACACTAGATAGAAGAGCACCTGAAGGAAGAGTTTGTCTGTGTGGTGATTGGGGTTGTTTAAGGAGATTGCTGAATGTTTATTTAATGTTTTTTAAATTAGGTTAGTCACACAGATACAATACAGAAACCACATCCACAATACAACTGACACTCATACAGCACATAGCATTTTCCACATTATTGGGTGTTAATTTTGCAGTAAAAACTAGATACACAAGTGTTGATTGGAGTGTTGTTTGCTTACTCACACACCCGATGTGGTGACTATTCTTCAGTAGGTGTGGACGTCTACAAAACTCTGGGACTTGTTGATTTTTATAACAACACCAGCTATGGTGTGCAAGCTAATGGCGAGGTAATTTTGTTTAGATGTGATGAAATCATATTTCTTCAGTATAATATTCCCATCATCTCTGCAGATGTGGTCAAAAGACATGATGAGTTTTGCTCTAAAGACTGAGACTTCTGACAAGGGTTGCAAGGTCAGTTTGTTTACTCGTCAAACCAGTTTAACGGTTTTGAAAGAAATGGACAACTGTATATCATAGAGGATATCTGCAATGGGTTTGTTTGCCCATGAACAAAGTATGCTGGTCTGCCTGGCTGTGTGGCTCTGGGGGTCCACCACCTGTATAAACAGTGTGTGGATGAGAATATGATACAGTAACACAAGGCCAAGTTTGAGAGAAGAGGAGGGTGTGAAGAGCAATGCAGTTTATTTTAGAAAGTGGAAGAAACTCTATTCATGCACACACCCACATGTATCCAGGAATTCAGACCGTACCTAAGCTGATATCTCCTTCAGGTACATCATCTGCCTGCTTTCCCTCCTCTGCCTTATTGTTTAATTGTTCTATTGTTTCTACAATAAAAGGGTGCTCATACCTTATATAGGTCTATAGGTCAAGAGATGGCAGAGGAGGATGGAGTTATGGAGAAAGTGGTGAAAGGGGAAACTGGCAGGCTACAAGTCAAGCATGTTTCAAGAGAATAGAAACAGATGAGAACTCAAGATTCACACAAAGCAGCAGATAATTAAAAGTAAAAACAGGGAGGGGATGTCTGGTAAGAAAAAAAGAGGACATTGATTCAAAAACATACTGGACAGGATGCTGCTGAAAGATTAAACTGAACAAATACAACTATTATAACTGTTATAATATGTCAAATACTACTGTGAGCAATCTGTCTTTGATTTGGTAAAGCAGTTGTCATCTATGTATAAAAACAACATATTATAAGTATCTTTATGTATGTTTTCTATATGTAATCATGCTCTGTATATGTAAAATTTTATATACTGCACAACATGGGAGCAACATGTTGATTTGCTGTGGTCAAAAGGTAACAACCTGAAGAGGGAACACTGGATCAATTTCAAAAGTCTCTTTTACATTTTACCAATCTTTCCTCGTCGCTTTCTCTCATGCTACTAGAGGAAACACTTAAATTCCCTCCTTTTATCACCCCTCCACCAATGGCCAACGTGAGGAAATGAGTCAGAAGCAAGGAGGGATAGGGTTACTATTAACACTCAGCCCTGGGCTGCGTTTTAGTTATTAGTTCTGTCAAACTGTTCAAAGCTGTAAACAAACAGCCGAATTCAAAATTCAAAATTAGGCTTTTATTGAATAACGCATTTCCTCATTTAAAAAAGTATTACAACTCTTTGCCATATTTTAAATATATATAATTACAAACCTTTATTACATTAAAATATATTGAACTAAACACGATTTGATGCGTTTGCTATCGTTTATCCGGTTTGTGCTTTTATTTTGAAGGTTTGCTCAAATGGTTTCCGGTACAACTCGGACTTTTTCTAGCTTGTTTGACGCAGCTCATTAACAGCTGCCTGGTTGCTAGACGACTCAATCTGCAACACTCAAATGAAGACAGTAATCTCTACATGGAAACAAAACGATATTTTAACGGATTTCAGGAAGCTATGGTCAACAGTATCTATCACCGCACCGCCGGCTTACTACGTGGAGAATCCGCAGTGTTGTGGAAAACCCGAGTTGTAGCATAGCTAACGTCTCTTTTGTCGCCCCATGTTTTTACTACTAGCAAGAGGGGAAACCTGAAGTGCGCTTTTTGACTTGAAAAAATGAGAGGGTTACACACGGAAAAAGTCAAGTTTTCCAACTTAACGTAACGTTTGCTTGCCAGCAATGTTTAGTGCAAATGCTAAGATGTCTCAGGAGGCGAGTGATGTTCAAACAGATGAGGACTGCGAGGAGCTGGTGAGTCCTTAGCTTTGGTTAGGTCAAGAACACAACTGACTTTGTCGCTGAATCTATTAATAATCAGAATACTTTATTGATCCCAGAAGGGAAATTGCTTTTTAATACAGTTACACTGCTCAATAAAGTTATTGAAAAAATAATAATAAACAGTAGAATAAGATGCGTTTAGTAAATTAGTAGTTTGAAGCCTGTTGTTGTGCCATTTAGACCACGTGTGTCCATATTGATTCTGTAACCCAAACAGCACACAACACTGTCGTTCATGGCAGTCCTCACTACTTTTGGCTCGTGACCCCTTAATTGACTACTTGTAATATGTGTTGAGAGCATTTCAACCAAATCCTTCTTGTTGTTTGTCGATTTGTTTGTCTCATTTTGAGGACTTTTAGAGATCTATAGTGTTCAGTATTTCACAAGAAAATAATATTTCATCTAAATAGAATACTTTGTGTAACATATAACATATTGTTTGATCAATTTAATCATGTTAATCTCAAATACCCTCACGTTTATTATGTTCATGACCCCTGGGGGTCCAAACATCCCCAGGGGTTAATTTGACAGACACAAAGGAAACAGGCAAAACATTTCAAAGACAAACCTGCGTTTTTTTAACATTGCAGATTGTTTTCTCTCTCTCTCCCCTTCTCCCCCTCTCTCTCCCCCTCCCTCCTGCCACACCAACATAGGCTGAGGACGGCTTCTCTTTTTCTGCTGACATTTTGGAAAAGGTAAACAACCGTTCATGAACTGTTAATGATGAATTTCATCTGTGACACAACACTTTACGTAGTTTATCTTTATACCTTTTTTCTGCTGGGGTAATGTCTTGCTTTAGACACATGTTCTGCCTCGTGTATTAAAATTGATTAATACAGCTTTCTTTTTCTTTAACGCCTTTTTATTTGTTCACTATCAGAGAACAAGGAGGGACAAGAAGAGATCTTCTGGCAAGCCTCCTCCTTCCCCAAGTAAGACCTGCTCAGCTGCTGCGTGGGGGCTTTTTGCAGTTACTGTAACAAACGCGCTTTCCAAATCGCTTGATTGTTTATACTCAGTGTGTATATGTGTAGGGTCTCCATACCTCTCCAGTCTGAATGTGAACCCCAGAAGAGCAGTGGTGGCGGCCTGGAGACTGCCGAGGGCCTCCCTGGGGGACACCAGAGGGGACACGCCTGGGGAGATTGGCTCAGCTTGCCTTACATCCTTTAGCAACGGCCACGGTAGGAAAAGACTGTACAAAAACAACTGAAGCTCAGCAGACAGTGTCTCTCCTCGGGGGGGTGGGGGGTGATGGAAAGAGAGATGGACAGAGCGAGATCTGCAAGACTCAGACTCAGTTTGTTCAGCTGATTTTCCGTTTGGCTCAATCTGTCTGGGATTTCACAAAAACAAAATCAGTTCAATTGCATTATGCATACGTTTTATTTAATCCATTTTTATATAGAGCAAAAAATGTGGACTGGTGGAGCTTGGGGGAGTGCTCAAACTACAAAGTGTTCTCTAAAGGTGTGAAATGCATGAGTCAGATGGAGTATCGACTTGTGCTGTGAAATATCTTGAACCTTTTTTTATTTTCAGATGTGTCGCAGACACTGAGATCAGAGTGCGACGTCACGCCGGAGCTCCTCAAACAGACCTTGAGCATGAGGAAACACAAACCTCTCCACTCTGGATCCAATGGTGAGAGAACGTGTAGGTGTGTCACAATGACAAATGAAGTCAGGAGAAGTGGAGACTTTGATCAGAGGTATTGTGCTGAGGATGGGAGACAGTATCAGACTGGATAGTGAGGGTGATATTAATAAATCACCACCATCAGGTGAGAGTGTGACTGGCTCAGCCTGTGTGATTATGTTCCATCTCCCCATTTGTCCCTGTGTGATGCAGGCTTCACCTTCAGCGCGGGCGACCACAGAGAGAAGGAGGACATGTACGATGAGATTATTCGCCTCAAAAAGGTAAGGAGTTAGAAAATGAATGGGCATCCTGATACAAAACACACACACATTGATAGAACACAGTGTGCATCGGTGGACTCAGGGTGGAGCAGTACTTATAAACATTTTAAATTTAATTTGAAACATGGTTGAAGGACAACCAGGTCTGTAGTCAGTGAACTAAGAGACCCTGAGTGGATTGGGTGGTAATTTCATGTACTGATGAACAGTTTTTTATAGTGTTGGGATTGCTGATGTGTGCTCCATTGTGGAGATTTAATATCGTTCTTCTGTTATTTGTTTCGAGGTGGTTGTTATTTTTTTGTTTTGTTTCTTAGACAGAGCGCAGTTAAGTCCCGCCCACACCGGAAGGAACATCTAATGTTTTTAGGTAGCTGCAGGCAATTTCTGCCCTTGGTTGCATATTGTGGTGACGATTGTTTTCCCTTCCGGTGGGCGTGGTTTACGCTTTACGTTTTGTCTATGATGTTTTTATTGTGTCTGTCTCCCCCCCTTAAAGTGTAAGGTTTGATTTACTATAACTTTTAGCTCTTTTACCTGCATTATTAGTGGCCACTGCCCAGGGACTACACATGAAAATGCTTGGGTTTGTTTGCTTTTAGCAATATGTGGTACTATGTGTATCGTGCATTGTCCCTGCTAAAATGAACAATAAATAAATAAATACAAATGTTAGGCCTGTCTTTGTGTGTGTGTGTGATTAGTCGTTCGTGCTGTTCTCTGCAGAGTCTCCAGGCACAGAAATCTGACAACCAGCAAATGAAAGCCAAACTACGTCGCCTGGAGGAAGATAACGCTAAAAGAGAGAAACAGATAGAAGAACTGTTGGATCCTTCTAAAGTATGATCAGAAAATTCCTACTGTTTTTTTTGTCATAGAAACTGAACAACAGATATATTTTGAAAACATTTTTTCCTCTATAGGGATCTGAATATACTCGTAGTTTGGTGGATAAGAAAAAAGAAGGGAGTGTGGTGAGTATGTCCACTCTGTTGATGACCATAGATTCTTTTTATAGTGATTTTACACCGATTTTGTAAAATGTATTCTATCCTTCGAGGTTCTCAATGGGCTGAAACAGAGAATCCTGAAGCTGGAGCAGCAGTGTAGAGAGAAAGAAAATGCCCTGAGGTGAATCACTCTCACACCTTTGCACAAGTCCATTTGGTTTACGTGTGAAAGCCGCGTAACTTACAGGTTAATCACTTTTTCTCTCCCAGTAAACTCCAAAGTGAGCTGAGGACCACCAACCTGGAGGAGCTGAAGATCACAGTAGAAACCTACTATGAAGAGGTAACATCTATGCCTCTGGATACAAAATGTCTGCTTTTTGTTACTTTTCTGCCTGAAAGTTAAAATAAAAATCATTTGGCACGTTGTTATCTTGTTATCCTCACGTTTTACTTTGGCTGCAGAGCGCGAGCTCAGCTGTGGAAAAAGAAATCTCACCTAACTTGTAAAGTGTGTGTATGTGTGTCTCGTCTTTCAGATCCAGAGGCTGAGGGGGCTTCTAGAAGCTGCAGAGAAAAGGTATGCATGCGTCTTTGCCTTTCATTTGTGCTGGAGTACAAATCGCATCTTAAAAAGTTATAACGGCCTCTTTCAGCCGGATGCAGTGACCCTGAATAATCCTGTGTTTACGTCGGTCTCTCGGGTGTAGGTGGGCCATAAGACATGGGTCTGGTCCAGTGCTTTGGTATAATTGTTATCATGGGCTTCTATCTAATAATAATTCTAGACTTACTAGAGTTACTATTGAATTATTATGGGATTACTGTAATCCTTTAGTTTTGGCTGTGACTTCATGCACTCTGGTATTCTTTATCTCCTGGGTACCTGAGCATGATTGTAGGTTGTTGGATTAGGGCTGGTTGCCGCATTCATTATTTTTAATAAGACTCAAATAATTCCAAAGAAATTCTATAAAGATATCGTCCTTTGTTTGAAATGTCACGTTGAAATTTCTGTGTAAATACGGCAGATTTCGGGGGTTGCAGGATTTGTGATGAATGTTTAAAAAATATTGTCATCCCTGCAGTTACTATCTCTCTTTCTCATGAAATCTCTCTCTCCCTGTCTCCAGCGGTCGAGCCGAGAGTAAATGCTCCCAGAGGCAGCAGAAAGCTTTAAGCTCCATGGTTCATCGTCTGTCCGAGAACTTGAAGCAGCTCCAGCAGGAGAACACAGCGCTGAGAGAGGAGCTCAACACCGACAGTCCTGCAGGAGGAATCAAAGGTCTTTACTCGCACAACAAACCCCACTAAACTGACCATATTAAGAAGGCATTTACATTTTTATGTAGTTATTTTTATCAATTTCTAGTTTTACTTTTGCTGTATATAGGTCTAAACGTGACACATTTTTCTCTGTACACTCCATCTTGATTTATTTTCTACCCTGTTCTGCTGCTGCACATGAAACTGTGAGGTGTAGTGATCACAGAATGAACCTACTGAACCCTAGAAACCTACTGTGTCTCGCAGTATTGTGACATGTGAAAATGTATAAAAAGCTGGAGTGAAATGTAATGAAATGTATTTCATAAAGAAGAAGGTATAAAATATCAGGGAACTGTACATGTGTCATCTTACTTAGAGAAATATTCTCAAATGTATTTTACACATTTAAAGCTTGTCATCTCAGCAGAAAACCGACAGTATTCTATTTAAAGTTTGATAAATTTCTAACCCTTCATAAAAGAATATTGTGGTATTGTAATGCTGATGAATAAAGTGTGTGTGTGTGTCCTAGGCTACAGAGAGTGGAGTAAACAGAGACTGTTGAGAAGGCTGTTGGAAGTGGAGAAGGTGAGTGAACACTCTAGTTTGTCCATGTAAACACGTGTGGAACTGTCTCGCATCGATAGCAGCTTCATCACAGACTGACTCCTCTCTCCTCCTATCAGAGGCTGGAGGACTGCAGAAGACACGCCCAGTCATCAAAGAACGGTGGCCGATTGGATCAGGAGGTCCAGGCCACGCCCACTGAGATTATGGGGTTTACCATAGCAACAGAGGCAGTGGCCTCTGTGGGAACGATCACTGAGGAAAGGGAGGAGGTTGCTGATCTGAGAGAAGGCCTCAGCCAATTGGAGAAGGAGAAGGCAGAGCTTCAAGAGAGGCTGTCAAGTAAAGAGTGAGTGAGATGCTACTCTGTTCACCTACAGATTTTATATATGATATACAGTATTTCCACCTTAATAAATGTTACTCATGTAAATTCATGATCTACACCTGAGGGAGAAAACAATGTAAGTTGGTTTACCAGAGTATAAGTAGAGCTGCACCTTATTGTTACCCCTGGGCCGTTGCTTTGGGCACAGCCATTGAATTCTTTGAATTTGAATTCATTCTTAAGACTGAATCTGTGTTGTGTTTTCAGTGATGAACTGAGGCAGCTGAGGACAGAAAGAAAAGAACGAGAGAAAGAGACAGATGGATGGAAAGCTGAACAGACAAAAGAGCGGCACAAAGAGAGACAGCAGCATAGGTATGTTTTAATAGTGATGTGCCATTAATATGATTAAATGATGCGTGGTTTTATACGATTTGTAGAGTTCTGCTTGTTTTTCAAATCAGAACACATATACACTACCGTTCAAAAGTTTGGGGTCACATTGAAATGTCCTTATTTTTGAAGGAAAAGCACTGTACTTTTCAATGAAGATGACTTTAAACTAGTCTTAACTTTTAAAGAAATACACTCTATACATTGCTAATGTGGTAAATGACTATTCTAGCTGCAAATGTCTGGTTTTTGGTGCAATATGTACATAGGTGTATAGAGGCCCATTTCCAGCAACTATC